>OOFE01000462.1:3465-13471 GCA_900323365.1 Monocentris japonica | reverse complement strand
CTCTTAAAATGTCTGTTTACGGATAGTTAAACTGTTAAAAATGGAGGTTGATGATTTGAATCCAAAGAAAAATATGTCAGTCTAACCTGAGCCTTAAAAGATATGTGAAATATACAGTATATTTCAAAATACAGTTGTTTACATTATTTTCATATATTACATTATTTTATTAATGTTTTGCTATTTATAATTTATTGGGTGTTTTTGTGCCTTATCATTTAGTTTGAAAATATGCTCTTAAAATGTCTGTTTACTGATAGTTAAGCTGTTAAAAATGGACATTGATAATTTGAATCCAAAGAACAAAAAGATGTCAGTCTAACCTGAAAATATGCATTAATTGTTTTTCAAAATACAGTTGTTTACATTTCAAATGTCTCTTTTCTTTTTTAATGAGTATTTTGCTTAAAATGTAAAATTATCGCGCAAAAATGATTATCGTGATAATTTTTCATACAATTATCGTGACACAAAATTTCATTATCGTCCCAACCCTAACAGTAGGTCAGACTGATTTATGCTTCTGCGTCTGCGTACATGCACGGGTGGTGCCTGCAGACATAAACATGGGTGTTTGCCAACATACTTGCATGTAGCATTAACGCGTACATTAGGGGGTAGTGTTGCATTTACTAAAACTAACAGTACAGAAAACAAAGAAGAATCCACATACGGAAACCCATTTTCATCCCCGGTAAAAGTGTAAACAAAGAGGCGTGCTCGTTACATTGTGGTGGATAAATTTTTTTCTGTTTTTGCGAACCTCATCTGAGAGTCGCTCCTCAAACCGCTCCATTGCTATTCTCCGTTTGATTTAGTTCTGTTCTGGGTCTTGGCCAAACCCCCAACGCTGCTAGCTATACTCCCCTGCTCGACCAGTGTTTGTTTGGCGCACACGACCGCAGCTACGCGCAACACATTGTTGAGATTTGGGAGGTGTGCACATCTACCCGTCTGCGAGCATCTGCAGGCTACGCTTAACCATGAAACCCTCCTCTGCGTAGCTACACGTAGACATATGTACCCGCCTTATCTGACCACTATTTTATTAAATTCGATTCGATTGATCTGCCCTTGTCAAAAGCATGATGATACATATAGCAGCTGTCGTATCACTGCTTCCACCACCTTGATACTACTCGAATATTCTGGCACCACTCTCTGGTCATGTTGGCACACTTGATAACTTAAATGGAGTGTAAATGGAGATTGACCAAACTAAAAGTTTTCCGGCTTGCTTGGAATGATAGCCTACTAAATTACAAATGCGCACTCTCAGCAGCTGCACACTGCATACTTCTCTAGGTTAATCAATGCAAATAAAAACCCCAAGTTTTTATTTGACACTGTCACTAGACTAACGTGCAATCCCTCCCCCTCCAATAGCTCTCCATTTTCTGCCAATGACGTCATGAACTTTTTGACTCTGAAAATCACACTGATCAGAGATGAGATCACTAGTATACTCTACACTCATGGTACTGTTTCACCCTTGAAAAGCTCACTTGGTGTTTCTCGGGCAGCCTGTGTACTTTTGCAGTTTGATTTAGTTTCCCTAGACAGTCTCTTCAAGTTAGTTCTGGCATCTAAACCCACGACCTGCATGCTCGACCCTCTGCCTGCTAAACTATTCAAAGAACTCTTCCCCATCTTACAACAGTCAATTCTTATAATGATCAATTGGCTGCTCTCCACTGGCAGTGTACCCTGTGCCTTTAAAACAGGTGTAATTAAGCAGTTACTCAAAATAACAAACCTCAATCCTGAAGTTGTAGCCAGCCAACTTACTGATTTCTTGTCAAAAAACAACCTATTTGATCGCTTTCAATCTGGCATTAGATCTTTCCAATCCACAAAAACAGCACTCACAAAAGTGATCAACGATCTCAACCTCTGCACTACTGCTTCTTGACTTGAGCTCGACTTTGATGGTTTAGGTCTTATCTACTTGATAGATCATATTGTTGTCTTTAACAACAATGTGACCTCAGAATGTTGCAATGTGGACTTTGGTGTGCCACAAGGCTCTGTTTTGGGCCCCTACTATTTTACATGCTACCACTCAGTGACATTATTTGTTAATCCGGCCATAATTTCCATTGCTACGCTGATGACACTCAACTGTACATCCCTGTTAAACCGAACAATTGGAAATACTACTCTAAATTTTGATAACTCATCTCCCATACATCAGTCCATACATCAAAAATCTTTGGGTTAAATTTGACCCTACCCTCTTGTTTGAGTTACATATTAAGGAAATTACTAAAACGGCATTTTACCATCTTTGCAATATTGCCAAGATTTGATCCATATTAACAAAGGCAGACGCAGACATTTTAGTACATACATGGCCTTTGTATCATCCAGTATTGATTACTACAATATCCTCTTTTTGGGCTTACCTACTGCGTACATTAAAAACCTTCTTAAGAATGCTGCTACCAGAATCCTGACCGAAACTAGAAAAATTTTACCACATAATGCCTATTCTGTCCTCATTACACTGGCTCTTGACTTGCAGTCATTTCCCCCACTCTTTGGAACAGTCTCCCCATAGTAAAAATGTAGAGGCAGTTGCTGTTTCTAAGAAGCTTTTAAAAATTCACTTGTATCATAAGCAGGGTGTCTCCTATCTGTTTCCAGGCTGCAGCTGGGCAGTGTTAGCATCAGCATGGTCCCCCAAACCTAGGACAACAGGAGGCTCCCTCTTTGAGTAGCCGCACCCAAAGTTTCTTCCATTTTTTTCCTAAAAGGTTTTGTGGGAGTTTTTTCTTGTCCTCTGTGAGGGTCCAAGGTTGGGGGGTGTCGTGTGCCACCATTTATTGTTTTCACACTATCAGCATTGTGAAGCCCTTTGAGACTGTAACCGTAATTAAGGACTATACAAATACATGTGATTTGATTACAAGCTCTCATTGAGCTCCTGATATCCAGCAGGAAAACAAAGGCAAAGTCAAAGTACTTCTGAATCTTCCTTGTGTATATGGTGTTATCTACAGCTGGAGCCCACAAATCTCCCTAGAATCTGCTGATGTATTAAGTGAGCACATGAATGCATTCACAAATGTACTGGTACCATGAAAGTCTTAAAAATCAATATTTTAGCTAGTCTAAACCAAAAACACCTACTCCGTGCCTCAGTAAAGTGAGTAGTGACACTGAACAAATCAACTTGACAGGTAAACACACAGACAGACACAACTGGCCACACAGCGGCCACGGCCAGCCACCCTCACTCACAATGGAACAATCAATAGACTCATCAGATTTGGCAGAACAGCTCCAGTGGTTTGAGCAAGTGCTGCCCAGGGCACCCAAAATGTTCAGCAGTAAGGGCTAACCCTAGACTTCCATCTCCATTAACTACTCCAAGCAAGTAATTCCACTGAGACTACAAAGTCAAAGACTAAACACAGACTGTGAGAACACAGATTGCGCTGCAATACTCTTGGCAGTGGCCATAAAAACACATACATACATACATACTACTTTAGGAAATGTTAAGTTAACCCTCTGAACCCCAAGCAATTTCTGAGAGATTTTTGCTCATTTCATGAGACTCAAAAATGTATTTTATGCAGTATAAAACTGCTATAATGCCATAAATCAGGAATCAGGAATATCTTATAAATGTTGAAAAAAAAAGGGGCATCCACATTGTTTATATACTAAGATTACCAAGTTACCAAGGCCTTTAGCTCTTGTCGAGATTCAAAGAATTGTTGCGACATCACTGAAAATGGTCGCGGAAGCATTCAGAGTTCCCCTGCTGCGATGTTTGATTTTTTCCTTCCTTCAAATTGTTTTTACAGTATCTCGCTAGTGATTTTAGATGAAATCTCAACATTTTAATCTTAGATGTGTTTATTTTTCCTACGCGACCGATACTGGAACAGGAAGTATTCGGCAATCTCCAGTTGTGTGAAAGTGTGCAAAATTCTTTGCTTTTTACAGGATCTAGCTGTGAAAAATGGTTTAATTTTGGCATTTTTTTTAACATAATGCATGTAAAAAAAAAAACACCTATGGTTTAGTGGGGTTCAGAGGGTTAAGGATTCAGAGCCTCTTTTTGAGTCTCTGCAAACAACATATAGCATGCTAAAATAAAATTGCGTGCCATACACACACTAGGGGTGGGCGATATGACCTAAAATTTATATCACGGCATTTTTTTGTTTTTTTACAGTGACGGTATTATATCACAGTTTTACAAAATTAAAAGAGATACTCCACTCCAGATTCAACCTCTTTTCACTCTATTGGCAATGTAAGGGAACATATCTTAAGAAACACTAGGACCGCCAGGATCATAGCGTCATGGTCTGGCAACTGTCTGCCAGACCGTCAGGTGTAACGGCATCAATGGTGTTCACAGTCACAGTAAAAATGCATTTGTTTCATAAAGTTGGGTGTAAATTATCAAAAATAATTTGAAAATCCAAAATCCAATGATCACTTAAGCTAAAGGCTCCCAATATATGGTAGCCTATAGGCTATTACGACAGCCGCTATAGCTAATGTGCAAGTGCAATATGCAAGTGTCGGCTGCTTTCATTGTGCGCAGTAGCCTTTCATGGCACAGGCCAAAGCTGAAAAGTTTGCAATATTGACAATGCTAAAATAGAATATTTTACACTATTCCATTAGATAGAACAACTATTAGGATATGTATTTCAATACAGACATGACACAATAAACAAAATAAAAACATTTATTGGCCGCAGGAATCAGTGTCCCGCACAAAATAGCACATAATAAAAATCCCATAATATTCAGAAAATAAAAAATAACTAAATAATTAATAATTAAACATTAGAAAATAGACTAACACAATAATAATCATGTAGACTACATAAAGTAAACAAAATACAATATAATTTGGCTAATTTTAATATGAATAATTAATGAAAAATAATTATGACCAATATAACTAACATATAATCACAGCATAATTTGGCATATTTTGGGCAAACGAAATAGATGAAAACATTGGGTTACTTTGAACAAACCCGAGGTCGAGTAGGCAGTTGCCTAATTTAATTGACGCACTGCAGCCAGGGCAAAAGCTCTTCACCCTTGCAGTGCATTTCCCACAAACAGGTTGCTTGCATCCTTCACATACACTATATGGCCAAAAGTCAGTGGACACCCCTACTAATTACTGAGTTCAGGTGTTTCAGCCACACCCATTGCTAACAGGCGCATAAAATCCAGCACATAACCATGAAATCTCCATAGACAAACATTTAGAATGGGTCATAAAGAGCTCAGTGACTTTAAACGTGGCACTGTCATAGGGGATGCCACCTTTGCCACAAGTCAGTTCGTGAAACTTCTGCCCTACTAGATGTGCCCCGGTCAACTATAAGTGCTATTATTGTGAAGTGGAAGTGCCTAGGAGCAACAACAGCTCAGCCACGAAGTGGCAGACCACTCCTCCACTCCTCCTCGCTTCAGTCCACATCGCTCTAGTCTGAGACTTCTCTATCATCAGATTACCCTTCACCCAGTTCATGAAACAATGCCAAAGCCACTTCTACATTTAGTCTTCGGTTTACTCTTTTCATCTTCTCTCTCTTCGTCCTCTTGGTCCTCAAATAGCAGGCAATATAGCAGACAATGTTGAATATGCTTTATGTTTTCTTTGCAACAAAATAAAGACACGTATTCAGACCAAGACTAAACTTATGAAGAAAACTCACGTTTTATTATTTTTAATATGCTAAAACATTTATCACAGTAATGTCAGTATTGCAAAATCCATGTTGTGGCAGAACGTGACACCTGTGACTGTGATGAAACCGGTATACTGCCCACCCCTAACACACACTCACATCACGTGTGTGATGTGTAGGCCAAGTTGGTCAACCTAATCATAAAAAATAACCGTTTTGAAAGTATACAGATTATACAGAATATAGATTAAAATTGTATGTTTATCGTTAGGTCCAACTAATAACTAATATTAGTTTAGCTAGCTAGTTGCAACTAGACAGTGTATGGGATATGGATAACAATCTAACAATACCACTACCTTCACAGGGAGATCATGAACATTGTGAAATATTGTAGTAACTGGCAATCAATGCATAATTTCTATTCATAAGTTTCACTATAGCCATTTACATTCACTGCTTTCACCCAACTTTTCACAGTCAGAAACTTTCCTACTGACCTAAAAGCTTAAATTTTCAACATCTCAACATCTCGCTGTTGGGAATATAATGAGTTGAGTGGGAATGAACAACCCAACAAAATGGTAAATACCACTGGGAAAGTCAGGATTTGTTGTCTTTTGTTACAGATTCCATTTTATTATCATTTCTGACCAAAAGCACTTGAATGTACAAGTCATATTTACGACTTCCAAACTCAGAAAGCGCTTATGAGGAGCACTTGAAGGCAGTATCAGATACTGCTACTCAAGCAATTTGAAAAAAAGCATTCCATATGAAAAGGAAATCGTGGTAAGAGGTAAAAGATGGAATAATGTTCTCCCAAAGCACCCATCAAAACAGGTGAAAATGATGGTTTCAATAGATGACTCATAACGGTTGGCGCTCATTACAAATTGCTGTGAGAAAAGCAGACCAACTTGAAGATGTAAGTACAATGTTTTGATTTATGATTTAAGTGATTTATGGTCTAGTCATACTTCGGAGCCATATCTGAGTCTTACTATTCCTTTTATTTGTGACTCGAAGTTGCGCAATACTTGTTTACCTTTTGAAACCTCATTCATTAAAAAAGGTCTGAAAGTCTACTTTGACCGATCCTGGGTGTCTTTGATGAAAGGAAAACTTCACCTGAAAACACTTTAAACAGTGTTAAAAAACAGCTACTGCCAATATACCTTACGTTCCTGGGACTATTTTGTGGTGTATTTTTGTTATTCCTATGGACAATTGGCCAAACTTAAGACAACATGACATCACGTCAAGATATTTCCAGCACAGCTACAATAATCGCAAAATATTAGGTGGACGCAACACATGCGAGTTTGGAGCAAATTGTATAACTTTCGTTTTCACAACGGGAGGCTCCGTCAGATTGAGTTCAATGCTACTGGTCTTCTGGTCTGTCTCATACAAGTGGATGAGGAGAAAAGGCATGTGCGTGCAGTGTGTTTACAAGCAACAGCTGAGTGAATGCCGGCAAGATTAGAGAACATAACGTGATGCGCACATTATTAACTATATTATAGGCCTATTCAAAGTAGATATCACAGTCTTTTGTGATATGTATATCACGCAAGTTCATGTCGTGATGACTGTAATAAAACAATATATTATGCAGCCCTAATGATTATCAATTGTGGAAACACAAAATTGTGACAATTATCTACCAACAATTAATTACCAACAGGGATGAAATAATGTCTATGCTGGCCAAGCTTTTAACCCCTGACATGGACTGAGGCTACGTCCACACTAAGAAGTTTAAATTTGAAAACGCATATTTTTCTCTCCGTTTTGGCCATCCATCCACACTACACCGGCGGTTTTGAACCCTGAAAAACGGAGCTTTCTGAAAACGGTCTCCCAAGTGGATAAATTTGAAAATGGCGCCCCCCCCCATTGTAGTGTGGACAGCGAAAACATTTTCGAAAACGATGATGTTTTACTGTCACTTGATCCAGGTGTGAGTGGCTGAGTGGTCTGCGCATGGTCATGGAAAAAAGTATGCGTTTTTGGTGGTTTAGTGTGGACAGTCAGCTTTTCGAAAATGCTAGACACGCTAAAACGCTGTTTTCAAATTTAAACGGCTTAGTGTGGACGTAGCCTAAAATTGGTTTGGTCTCCCCATTAGATCCCAACCAGTTCTGATATCAACAATCTATGTGGGGGAAAACACTGTGTGTGTGTTTGTATGTGTATATGTGCATATTAGTGCTTCACCTCTGCCTGGAATGGAAACTGCAGTAATTGAAAGAGGCGCTCCCCTGAGGGGATTGCTCTTCCGTTGTACACAAGGTATCACTACTTAGCATCAAAGCCAGCACCTGCATGCACGCACGCACGCACGCACGCACGCACGCACACACGCTATCACCATATGTATGCAATTTAGCCAATTAGGCTAAAGCTTTTAACCATAACCCAGTGCAGCCCTACCGCAGAGGCAACACAGGCTGTTCTCATCTGAGAGAGAAGGAGAGAAGGCACAGAGAAAAGAAGGGTACATCACAGAGAGGAAAAGAGGGGTAAATCATATATTAAAGGATAACAGATGTGGTTTGCAGTGATTGGGCCATTTCCCTTATCACATCCCTGTTTTATATTATTAGGGTGATTTAGGACAGGGTTCCATTAGGGTAATTTACTGATGAAGTCAGTGTCAACTCTTGGCTTGGCGCCATGCTCTGTTGTGTCCCTAATGTAAAAATATAGAATATAGTATTACAGCTATTAATGCAAATGTAAATTATACTGTTTCTGCTGTGTGCATTGATTCAAACACCACTTATCCAAGGATTTGCACTCATAAATTGACAATAAGGGATCTTGAGTTTGATTTTCATGGAGTTTGATTGACGAGGATGTCTGTGAACAGAATATCTGATGGAATTTCTATGTGAATGGGAACCTATGAGCAGTGGTAGGCAAAATAACACATCTTGCTGCCAGTGTCTCTAGCCATGCTGCAGTCCACGTGACTGTCCAGCAGGAAGTCTCATGCACCCCAAACTGAGGAGACAGAGCCATAGACCTCTCAGACCTTTTCTCTCCTGATGCTGCCAAACAAACTCCTGATATTCCCTCACTCCTCTCTCAGCCATTCCCACCCCCAGACTCTAAGGCTGGAATTTCCTGTTGATGGCCAATTGCAAACACTTGCTCACTTAAAGCAAGGAGCAAGAGACAAAGAGAAGGAGGGAAGAAAAGGAAAAAAGGGAAACGTGTGTCATCACGGCAGAGTCTTCCAGCAAATTGTCCACCCCACTGGCACACTTTTCTAATTACCCATGCCAGTGACACGGACTACTCCTGAAATTACTCTCTCACTCACACACACACACCCACACACCAGTGGAAAGCGCAGATTTGTGGTGGAGGGAATAGTTGATAGGGCTGAACCAGATAATGTCCACTTGAATATACAGAGAGAAAAAAGGGTTGATGGTAACGAGATGGAGACAAGGGATGAGAGGGAAAGGTGGATTGGACTGGAATGGGTTGGATTAGACAGATCCCACGGCTAGAAACTGTCCCTGTTTTTTCCTGGAATGTTTGTAGGACTGGGCTGACAGGGGGTGCTGGAGGAGGGGCGTTCATTTGGGCAGAGTTGGGCCTGGTTCCTAGTCTCACCAGTAGATGAGTGGGGGCAAGGGCTTCACTGTGGTGGGGCTGCTCAGAGGACAAGGGGCACATTGAGACTGGGGAGAAGGGAAAGATGATACAGGCATACGAATGTACAGCCCCAAACCACTGGCCTGGTCAGGTTTCCTCCACAAAGCTCCCTTTTACCATGGCACACCCAAACTCCCCCTTGTCTTGCACACAACCCCACCCCCTTGTGCTTATCTGACAGTCTAAGCTCAGTCTCAGCATGTTACAGTATAAGGTTGCATGTAACCCTTGGCCAGCATTAGGACTACTAGCTATGTTCTTAACTGTCAGCTCCTGTGTGTGTGATGTAATACTGGAGTGTTTTCAGGGGATGACGAAGGAGGGAGGGGGCAGGGCATTGTAACTTTTCCTTCACCCCTCCTCTTCTTTTTGTGCGGTTGAGTGACTCATCAAAAAAGCCCCTGTGCACTCCTTTCTCCCCATCTTGAGGAGAGGCCTGGTCGCTGTGAAAGCAGCCCTGGAGAAAGGAGGACAAAAGGACACACATGTGGCATGCTAAGGCCTTTTGGGATCTGGGTCAGGACAGCAAGCTGTTCCTCAAAGCTTGTCTTTCACTAGTAAATGCCTCTGACAGGCTGGAGCCCCTGGCACCATCACCACCCCCCTTTTTACACACACACACACACACACACACACACACACACACACACACA
>OOFE01000458.1:12080-22315 GCA_900323365.1 Monocentris japonica | reverse complement strand
CCGCGAGTATGGAGCATGACATTTTTTGCTTTTATATAACGAACAGAGTAAAACAAAGGTGATTTTCTCGCCTGTCTCCCTCAGTCTGAAGGGCCCAGACCCCTTGGGTGACACACATCTGCAAGGTCCACTCTTCACAGACTATCCCTCCCTGCAAACTCAGCTAATGCAATCTCACACACTTACTGCACAAACACCAGCTCACACTTGATAATTTGCACTCAATAATTTACACACAATTACTGAACAAGGGAGATGACACATACAGGCATCAAACATTTATAATCCACTATTGCAGACAGGATATATATACAACACTTTCACAACATATGCTTGCAAAATTACATTTTTATTTCTTTTTTACAAGCCCATAGATTGTATCATTTGTTTCATACATCAAGCTACCTTTATAACAAAGCACAGCGGGCTACAAAACACTCTCATGACTCAAATCCACTGTAGGGGTCTCAGTTCCCACTCTTGACTGCCCACACTTCTGATTGCCTCTTTCCATCACTGAGCCAGATGATTGGCTGCTGCTAGAGGTGTGTGGTGGCGCCTTAATAGGCTGAAGGTGTGGTTACGGAAGGTCTTGTCCAATAGGAGATACATGACAGGGTCAGCTGAACCACGTAGTGTGGCCAGAAACAGGAAGTAGTTCTTCAGCTGGAGGATGAGAAAAGACATTGTTGTCAGTGTCAGTGAAGTCTTGACATGCTGGCACAATATAACAAAAATGTAGCATAATCTTAGCTCACATTTCTCCGCTTTACCATATGTGCTTTACCTAGCCTTACAAACGATACTATAAATCATAAAGGTAGTCTGGAATAATTTTTCTTGAATGCAGGTGGAATTTAGTCACCTCGATGAGGGTGGAGAGTGGGTGACATTGGTAGGTGGGGTTGGGGCCGGCTGCAGATGAACTGTGGCCTGGATCAGCCCATCCATGGTGTTGGTCATGGACAAGAGAGATGAAGATGGGTTTGAAGACATGGTGTGGCAGCAGACAGACTATAAGAACCAGCTGGGATGAATTGGTTAAAAAGACAGACGGTCCTGGTTATTATTACGAAAAGCAAAGTGGAGTATGGATGACTTAAGATTTGTGTTTGAACAAAAAACTGGGATGCTAATTATGGTTATTGATGTAATAACCTTTTCTAGAGTGTAATATCATTAATTCATAGCCACCTGGATGACCACGATGTTACGGAGCACCCTTCGCAGCAGGCTATGGGAGTCAGTGATATTTGCACTGCGCCATGAACGTCTGATATGCTGCACCACTGTCATGTAGGACAGCAGCACCAGCAGGAAACACACAAAGAACATGATTATACCAGCCACATTGCAAGCCATGGACACACTGCCCCCTATCTCTACTGCTGGGTTGTAGCACACCTCCTCTTCTCCTCTACCTCTCACATCCCCCCCATCCTCGCCAGCTGCAGCCCCATTGTCGCTCACAGCTTCCTTCACCGAGTAGTACACTGTCACAGGCACAGTGCTCCCCACCACCACCACCCACACTGTGGCACACACCCTGCGGGCGAAGGAGGCCCTCCTGAGGCAGGTGAAGAAGGCATGTGGCAGCAGTGTGGTGCAGGCACTCGGCCTGGAGGCATGGGTGTGCTGGATGAGGGTGGCAAAGCGGCTGAGGGCCACCCAGGTCAGGATTACGACACCAAGGTAGATGTTCATGTGGAGCACCGGGGTGATACTGTGTAGCACAAGCTGACACAGAACACCACCCAAAGGCCAGACTGAACCCTGGGCATAGTAGGCTGCTAGGAACGGTGTGGTGACAGACAGCAGCAGGTTAGAAAAGCTCAGATGGGACAGATAGACGTGGGTGGGGGTTTTGGTGGAGATGCGCCGCAGGAACACCCACAAAGACAGGGCGTTGCCCGGGAGACCGGTGAGGAAGAGGAGAGCATAAAGGGAGGGAAGGAGCAAGAGGGTGGCAGCGGTGGGGCAGAGAGAGAGAACAGAGGAGGGGAGGGTAGAGGGTGGTGGAGAACAGATGGAGGTGTTATCCATTGGGGATGTGTGAGATCTATTCTCCATTGATCTGTAAGAGAGCAAGAGTGGAGGATACGTGAAACATGAGAGAGAGGAGGGTGAAATAGATCTGTAGTACTAAATTATTATAGTGACAGTAACTGTAATACAGAAACAAGATAAGATTAGATTAGATTAGCGAGAAGATTAGTAGTTTTATTTCCGTATGACAGTGTTCAGAACACTTCCTGTCGTCAACAATATAAAAGTCTGGTCTAACCTCACTAGACAGTGCCATCAGCACTGTCTAATGCATCAGAAGATAGCATATAATCAATAAGCAATTATCTAAATGATTGTCAGAGTACCAGCCATCAAATTTTACTTTTGACAAATAAATGTAAATAGACAAATGTGCATACACAGATGAATTCTTGTTTGCTTTATACATACCAATGACAAGAGTACTGACACCAGTTCATTCAAAATCATACGTGTGAACAGCAAAACTGTTACAATATTCACAGAAGATGGTAAAAATAAAAGTTATTACCAGAGATACGGTAAAATGAGAAGCTCCTTTAAAGGGTTTATATGTTCCTATTAAACAAAGAAGTTGCCTTAAACATTTCTGAACTACAGCCTGGTTATATCCATTTCATCTTCACCATTACAGTGCATGGCTCTTACTGTGAGGGTAACAATGACACCTGAGAACAGAAACTAAGCACGGATGTTGTGGTTTGTGTTTAAATATATTGATAGTTTGTATCTAAAATAGTGTACTCACAGTATTGTCTGCAAAAAATATGGTGCATATGTAACCGGGGGATTCTTGAGCAGACAGTGGTGTCTGCAGTTATTGTATACAGCTTCACTTTATCGTCAAGCCTGCAGTATAGAACACATAGAGACATTCTGTTCCTTCTTCCCTTTTTCTGCTGGGCTAGACATGTGGTTTTCTCACAAATACGATCCATTCTGAGTAATGTTATACAAATGTGTTCCAAGTTGTTAGGGGAAGACACAGTTCACAAAAAATCTTTACTGACAAATCAGTACCAAACCACATGGTCATTGAGAATTGTCATTCATTTGATCACATATAGAGGGTAGGTTTTTTTGTACTCCCCTACACATTTCAACAAAAATGCTCTCTCTCACTATCTATGTATCTCTTGGCTTTTCTCTGCACATCAAAGACATCCAGTGATCCAGTGGAGGGCGCTCTTTAGTGGCACATTCTCTACACTCTTTACTGTCCATATTTATTCTGCCTTGGGGTGGTGCTGCTGTTCTAGTCAGCTGGTTGGACAGTGTTGGGTTTGCTGAAAAGGGCTCAAATTGTCCATACTTTATAATGTGTATTAGAATTCACATACAAAACAAAATTTTCTACTTGAATTTTCATTTATAAATGAAATGCTGTCAGTACACACTAACCGAATTAGCTTATTAGTTTATTTCTTTTCAATGTGTTTGAAAATGGGTAGTGTTACCTGAAGATGCATATAGTCCTGACAGTCCTTTGTAAGACAATATGTGGTTATCAAAAAATATCAAAAGCCCTGACATTTGGATGGAGTGGCATTTTATCAGTATAGCCCCACGCTTTCATCTTAGTGAAAGGTCCTCCAGGTTCTCTATAAGCTTGTGATCACTATTATGTTTTGTGATGAAAGTTCAGGCTTTGATGTAGTCTGTAAGATTGCCATCCTCTTTCATTTGGTTTCATCAGAATATCCCACAGTGTGTCCTTTTGCGTCAGAGAATAATGGTGCTCTCATTTTTTTGTCAACTCACATCATTAGTCCGCTGCTGTTATTTCAGCAGTACTTGACCACACATTTGTACGGTGGCCCTGAGAGCTGCAACTTAAGAAAACGTGCAAGTAGACAAAACACAAGCAAATTAAGAAAACATCTTCATCAATTTGACAACACATTACAGACAACACAACACATTACAGGTAACACAACACATTACAGGTAACACAACACATTACAGACAACACAACACATACAGACAACACAACACAATACAGAAACGCGCTGCAATTATACCAAACGATAAAGGAAGTGTTTCCAGAGGACACTTAAAAGTGATGAACATGTCTGGACACGCTGCCTTTTGTGGCGGTAATGCATCTCTAAGCTGGTTTGCCAACCACCAATAAACACTAAAGAAGAAGAAGATCATTGGACTTAACCATGCCAAGAAATGTACCTGATATACCAGAAACATTTTTGGAGACTTTACCCTTTGTGTCCTTTAATGAATGACATGAAGTCATACTGTAACTTGTTGTGATTGTCACTGTGTATAAAAATACAGATTGATAGTCGATAGTCTCATTCCCATTATAAATTCCAGGGTGAGTGGATTTGAAGGCCTTTTCCAATCCCAACCTCTCATAACTCAGGAAGACTTGACATAACAACCATCTTGTTCCGGCAAGTGCTGATGTAGCTGACCATTGGCTGTCCTCTGGCAGTCCTCCCAGTCCCAGTTCCCTGCTCAGCACTGGAGCTGCTTCCGCTAGCTCCGCCCTCTCGCACACGCAACACGTTGCTCACCAATCGAAGCACCTCCCTCCTCACCGAAGAGGACAATAGGAAATACATAACCGGATCCAGGCAGCTGTTCAGGGCGGAAAACAGCAAAGCCACCTCATTGGCCTGGTCAGCAACACCCCGCCAGAAACAAGAAGTGTCTGTGATCTGGGAGATAATATAGAACACCCTGACGATGTGATAGGGAACAAAGCAGAAAGTGAAGAGAAAGAGGATGAAGAAGGACTTCCTGGCAGTGCGGGTGTAGTGGGGTGCATTGGGCAGGTCTGGTTTCTCTCGCGACGTCCTCAGGAGCTTCAGGCCGATCTTCCCATAAGACACCACTAGACAGAAGAATACGAGCCAGAAGACGACCACCAGGAACAGGTTGATGTATGCTTTCCACTTTGCATTCTGGAGTCGCTTGTACTGGAAACACCTGGAAAGAGCAATGCATATACTGTCAGCTCATCCTGCTCATATCCCGCATACAGGGATTCTTGTCTCAAACAAAAACACTGATTTCATTTCCCTATGAACTGATAAGCGTTTGATTAAAAATGTCACCAACCTGTTTGACTCTCCATTATTCTTCGACAGCAGGAACGCCAAAGTCAAGGCAAAGGCCACGACCCAGATGAGTGTACAGGTGGCAGTGCTCCACTTTGTGGCCTGCAGTCTGTGTTGCATCCCTGCACCACGTTTGATCTTCAGGTAGCGATCCACACTGATCAACCCCAGCAGTGTGATACTGATGTACATGTTCATGTAGAAGAGGTTGCCCACGACTTTACACATCGTGGGGCCCAGGTCCCAGCGGTTACCTCGGCTATGGTAGAGTATCCTGAAGGGAAGACACACCACCAACAGCAGGTCTGCCAAAGCTACGTTGATAAGGAACACACGCACAGAGTTCTTCTTGGAGTGGACGAAGAGGAATACCCACAGAGCCAGCAGGTTGCCAGCCAGACCCAGGACGAAGAGCAGAGAGTAAAGCAGCGCCAATGGGATCTGCAATGAGCTGTCGTCTAAGTGACAGGACTGTCTGGGGTCAGGCGTCATGCTCACAGTCATCCAGCTGGAGGAGTTTGGAAACTGAAAGGTGGTTGTGGTAGTTGTGGTGGAGACTTTAGCTGTCATGGTGGGTTTTGTGTTCTTCAGCCCTGCATAAAGAGCAAAGGGGAAAGAAAAGTTTGACAGGGAAAGTTTTTTTTTATGTTGAAGCAATCCATGCAGTCAGACTTTACTGTGAGGTTGGCGGGGAAATGTGTTAAGTTGTAAGTCGATAGATTCAAGATTAACTGTAATGTGTTTTTAAAGTTGTTCTGGTTCTCTAGGGAAAGTGTTGGACTCTCATTAGTGCTGGTCTCTGTGATGGCCCAGGGCCAGCTGTATGGCTTAGCCCTAAATCAGCATTAATCCTGCCCTCATTAATTACATATGACGCAGCAGCCAAAGCTCACCCAGCTGACCACCTTACCAGCAGGCCTTGGAAAGGCCCAGACGAACATATATCGATACTCTTAGTTGGTTAACAGTACTTAACTTGGCACCTATTTGATGCCATCTTACCTAGAGATCAGTTGGCTGAACCTCAGAACTGAGGTTCCACTGAAGTGGTATTTTGCAGTTGTATGACCAAAAGTACATGCTCAGTCAGTGCAGTGTCATCAATTCATATCAAATGAACAGAACCTGAAATACTAAGAGGAAAACAAGAGTTTGCTTTGCTCACAGCATGCAACCCGTATCTTGCAACCAGTGTAACAAGCGAAAACATATCGCTGATATTTCAAAGAGGAACTTGTCAAAGTACTTACCATGTGATTGAGGTCCATAAAAGACGTATGCTCTTGTTTCTTTTCAAATGTGCTTGTGTGGCAGGAAAGGAGAAATCTCACTCTCACACACACACTCCCTCCAGGAGAATAGTAGCTCACTTGCGGTTTTTATAGTCCCCTTTTTCTTCCTCTGCCTGAGTCATTCCAACAATTTCCAACTAGTTGAATCTGTTGGAAAAACCTTACAGATTGTTTTCCTGTATAGATATGTGTAGTTCAAGATCCTTTTCTTCTCCTTTCATTTTGCAGCCAACCTTCTGCTATTCTACTTCATCCTTCAGTGACTATATGTTACAAGGTCAAAAGACATTACTGTAGCTCTCTCTCTAGCTCACTGTCTTTCTATTGTCTCTACAACTGTGCAGAGTTTGCCCTCCCCAGCTGTGCTGTCGAGAGCAGACAGAACTGCTGAAGTGTGGAATGTATGATGGTTTTACAGAAAAAAAACTGGAAGGAAAGAGGGGGTTGACCACAGCTTGAAACTACTATTCAGAGCAGAATGGAGGTTGAGACAGAGACAGGGCTGGGCTCAGCGCAGAGCTTCTGATTACACATACTAGAACAAGCAGTGGGATCACAGAGCACTCAGCACTTGTGTATACAACATGCTTTCCCCATCGGGCTCTGATTATAATATCGAGGTACCTGCTGAGTGTAGTTGTCTGTGTCAGAGAAAGGGTCCCAAATACCACTGTATGCCCTCACAATAATCAAAACAATGGCTTCAGAGTAAAACCAAGCCAAGATTAAATTGCCACCCAAGAGAAAGTAGCCACAAACCATTGTCAACCTCTCAAGCCAACTTTTCTTAAGCATAGGGTATGAGGAATAAGATACCCATGCTTACCATGCTTATGTTGATCGTGCCATCACATTCTGAACTGTTGGTTCAGAGGAGTTAATGTTAAAAGCGTACATAATCAGATGTACACATGCCGCTATAGGATTTTTTTTTTTCTTCCATCAGCTTGTAGTGAAACCAAGACTTGTTTCTCTTAAAAGTGCAGCTCTTCAAAATTATGTTTTAAAAGTCTATTGCCTTCCCACACCTCCTGTTTTTAAAGCCTTGGTGGTTCAAAGGTCTCCACCACAGTACACTGTCAACTCATTCACAGTCAAAACTGGATGGCGAAGGACTTTGTGCTTTTAGTATTAAACAGATGTTTTTTGTTAATGCTCAGTGTAACTAAAATGTGCAAACGTTCGTTCTTTTCACCACGTTCTTTTTTGATGTGTCAGAAACTTGAACACAGCAACTGTTTTTGCATGATGAAGATGACACAAAAGCCAGATGTCTATTGTATCGGCCTGTATGCAAAGTAACCATGCAAACCAGTAAAGTCACTATTAAGTTACTTTGAAAGGCTGCAACATTGTCACAGTTTCCTATTGCAAGTTTATTTCTCTGATGTTATCAAAGTTGCAAAGCGAAAGGTTACTGCCAGAGCATTTGCTGGCAGCGGTGGCTAGCCAGACGAGCAATTGCATGTTTCAAGCAAAGCCATTTTTTCTGTTTATGACGTGACATTTGAACCTGTTGGCTTCATTGTTCTGCATGTACTAAAAGCCAGAGATACTTTTAGGCTATGTATGTCACTTACTCAAGTCTTAAGGCTTTTAATCTCCGACTGGTTATTTGTGATATTCAGGAGGGTGTGTGAAGATCTGGAGGGTTTGTGGTTTGGGGTTTTGGGTGGGTCTTATACGTGTGATTATTGTTATTTATAGGAGGGTGTATCTCTTTAATTAGCAAAAGAAGAACATCAAATCATGAGTCTCTCTCTCTCTCTCTCTCTCTCTCTCTCTCTCTCTCTCTCAGCCTCACTGTGTGCTGTTGGCATCCAAGGAGAACTCGGCTCCAGTGAAGTTAGGTGGTTTTGGAGTAGCCATCCAGCTCGGAGAGTCAGGACTGGTGGCAGGAGGTAAAATACACTAAATGCTTACAATACATTGTTACAAACACACACTTCCCCTCCCAGGCACGCTGTTGCACACAGACACTGTTGCACACTAAATAACAAATCAGTTATTTATGTTCTAAGTCCCTATCAGTATTGACTGCCTGGACATTTGATTTTGCTAAAACCACTCATCCTGGTCATCTAGTCATCTACTGTACCTTCTGCATACATCGTATGGATATATTTCATCATATTTCATTGAGCTATAGAAACTGACCTTTCTCCAGGGCAACAGTGATATAAAAGCCCACTTCACTTAGAACATTCAGAAGCAGGAAAACGAGTATATAACCAGGACCTGAAAATCAGTCTGGTTAAAACACCTATTAGCAGGAAAGAGGAAATAATAATAATAATCTCTAATTGAACAGAAAAAAATACTTGAGCGTTACTTAAGATTAATACAGACTGCTATAGAGAACTCTGTGAAACCAATCGTGAATCTTTTGCTGGTTTCAGTGGGGGAAGTAAGTGCTTCCTTTTTCCAGTTCAGAGAGATGAAGAATTTAAAGGAATAAAGAGCAAATCCATGTTCATATTCACTTTAATTTTACACAGTCATAAACTCAAGTCATCAATGATGCACCCTTCCGTTTTTTTTAACCCCAGGTCGGGTGGGTACTCCCCACTTCATGGCCCCGGAGGTGGTGAAGAGAGAGCCATACGGTAAGCCTGTGGACGTCTGGGGCTGTGGAGTCATCCTCTTCATCCTCCTTTCGGGCTGTCTGCCTTTCTACGGCACCAAGGAGCGCCTGTTTGAGGCAATCTGCAAGGGCAAATACAAGGTAGAAGTTAATTTATGTTCCCACCTCACTCTTGAGTTTTCAAGGTTTCAGTTTCAAGAGTATGGTTTCATACACCCCTCAAAGATGAGTCCCCAACTCATTGGTACATGCAGACCAGGTTTGATGCTCTATCAAAAGTCGTCTCTTGTGAGCATTTCCCTGGGCATGCTCATTTTTATAATTTTTTTTTTTTTTTCTCACCCCATTGCGGGCCTGGTTCCATCCATCCGTGCATATGCAGTTACTCGCTTCTCTTAGACAATGAATGAACTCACGTCTGGTGTGCAACTACTGTTTTAAGGAATATACCACATGTTTATGGAAGATTGGTCCGTTGGTCAACTTAACCTTTACGTGACCACCAAAATCATCAACCATGTGTCCCCTGTTAAGTGATAGTAGGTAACTAGCATTATCTCAAAAGTGAGAAAATGAGAACTTGTAGCAGCTCTTAAACTAAATGGTAAGTAATCATAAATCATATGCAGTGAGAGAGATTGGTGTGAGATACGTGATACCGTGATATGAAATATGATAGAAAAGTAATTACTGTTTTGTACTACAGAGACTATTTTCCCTGTTTACATTTAGAGGACGTGATCGGCAATGGCAGACTGTACAGCTACAAATCACTGCACAGTGGATGAATGCTCCCCTGAAATGGATCCAAAAATCAACCTGGCTTCATCAGCTGCATTATGTCAATGAGATTTAAATTTTACAATTTATGAATCTACAGAGCATATAATAAAAAAACATAAACAACTTTTATCTTAATAAAAGGTCTGTCTTCCTACTTTGGATACTGCTAGTCGCCTACCATCACATAGTGTATGCTAGTAATGGCATGGAGCACCACAACAAATAAACCACCAAGGACACATGGATGACTTTTTTCACTTAACGGTTATGTGGACCAAAAACTTTAAGGTTTTTGTGTGTGTGTGTGTGTGTGTGTGTGTGTGTGTGTGCTTTCTCATGTCTTGAATTTATTTGAACGGACACAGAACTATAGGATATTATGAATCACATTTGATACATTACATATAGTTTATCTAAAATGCATGAAATAGGAAGCATATTTTATGTTGA
>OOFE01000458.1:1649-12060 GCA_900323365.1 Monocentris japonica | reverse complement strand
ATGCTGGACCCTGCTGAAAGAATCACCGTCTACGAGGCCCTCAACCACCCCTGGCTCAAGGTACACTAGGACAGTCCGAAATACACACACACACTCACACACACATTGTGTGGCCTAATAAAAAGCTATGCCAGTCAGGATCATGGGATGACAGCAATGAAATACTGCCTTCTCATTGTCATGGAGATTTTAAACAACCGATTGATACATTTTCAATATTATTAGATTTTAAAATATCTCATTGGTTATAATATGTATAATATGTGCACATTGTCTATAAGGCCGTGATCACAGAGGAGACTTTTCAAAACATGCCTGTGCCTTTTATCAGTTATTTTCAATGGTTTGGTCGCGGCAGGTGCGCGTTTTCTCCCACCTATGTGCCTCGCATTTTGGATGCAGTGTGTTTTGGGACGCTCTCCTGGATGCTCCAAGTTCAGCGTGTCTCAATTGTAACTGCACAGGTCAATGTGAAAATAGCTCTTGAAATAGATACAATCTAGGCAGAGATCTAAGATGTGATGATAAAACTCTGCTCTGTTTTCCCTAAGAGGATGTCATATACCCACATCCTCTTTTTTGCAAACATTCTCTTGTCCATTTTATTTTCAAGAACACCATTCAAACATTATCCTGTTTTCATTTTATGTTAAGTTACTTCAGTTTACACTAATTAGATAGCTTGCAAGTTGTCAAACTTGTGTAGCATAGCAACAAGAATGATGCAATGCTCCTTGCACCCTGGTGGAGTTTACTGTTGTTTTCATTGTTGAAAACAATGAACATCCATTTTGCCATCGATCTTACACCACCACAATGTCAATGCAGAATTACAGTACATAATCACACCTACTTAAACACACATGCAGTCATGCACAGTACACTAACTGTTCCTCTCGCTCTTGTTTTCTCCATCTCATGTTTGGGCTGCAGTCACATCAACCTCAGTTCTTTGTTTGCAACCAAAAATGCCAGGTGGCTAGTGGAGGAAGTGCTTCCTTAGGGGTAACCACTAGAATCCCATACATGGCCAAGTACATTTCAGTTCAGTTTCAGTACTTTCACAAGGAGATCAGAATCAGTATTAGAAGACACCCACTGATGGAAACCTGGGTTTAGACAGTGGTCCAGTATCACCTCACAATATAGTTGGGTCTCCCTATCAGCAGCGTGTCTGTGTGAGCAATGTGCTTTTCTGTGCTGAATTTCCCAGGAGAGGGACCGGTATGCCTACAAGATCCACCTGCCCGAGACTGTGGAACAGCTGAGGAAGTTCAACGCCAGGAGGAAGCTCAAGGTCAGCATCTGCACCCACAAACACACACACTGAAACCTTCCTACAACCATGCATGACTGAACACATTTTGCAGAAGCGAAGGTTTGGTAAGTCTTTCCTCCCTCTGTATCTGCTACTGAGATGGATGTACACCCAAGATAGTGTATGTGAGCCAGTTGCTTAACGTGCTGTTGTTATGATTCAGGGGGCCGTGCTGGCTGCAGTGTCCAGCCACAAGTTTAACTCCTTCTATGGAGACCCCCCTGAGGAGCTCCATGACTTCTCTGATGACCCCACCTCCTCAGGTACACACACACACATTTCATACCTCTTAATCTCTGACATAGTTCCTCACTCACATTTCTCCACATTTCCTTCCTCTGGTCAGCTTGTTTATCTCTGGCTCTGCACAGCCTGTTATTACTATATTATTAGAAGCCAACTACTGTCTGCTTCAGTGGTCTCAAGCCATTTGCCACGGAGGTTCAAGAGTCTGCAGGTTTTTATTCCAACCAAACACTATAGCAGATGATTTCACTAGCTACTTTTTCCTTTCTGGTTGAAGGTGTGCTGATCAGTGAAAACAGCTGGTGTAGTGATCGGCTGGAATGAAAACCTGCAGACTCTTGGCCCTGCATGGCACACCGTCTAGTTCTTATTATGTTTACCATGACAGAAAGAAAGACGCAATGCATACACCCAGAGAGTCACTGACTGTTGGAGCACATTTATTGTAAGAAGAGGAAAAATAGTCCCGTGTTCCTCTCCCGCGTTTGACATTTGCTTTACCATTTTCAGCATAGTTTACATCATGTGACACTCTGAAGAGAGAAGAGTGTGTGACTGTTTTCCTCTGCTTATATTAACCGCTGTGACAGACAAGTATCGTACAGCTTAATAGACGTTTCTGTAGAGACAGAACCTCAAGGCTCTGGGATGCTTTTATTCTTCATTCTGTTGAGTTGATGGTTTGTGTATGGAATGTCTCAGTACTAACTTTGGTATGCTAAGACTCAAAATAATGGAAGACATTTTTTATCCAAACTGTCTAGCAATACTTCTGCCATTAATTGAACTAACCGCCTGGGGTCGCTTTTAACTCTTTTAAACATGGATATTGATCTTTTAATTTGCAAGAGTCTTGATATCAATCTGTTTTTTGTTTGTCTGTTTGTATTAATGCTTCCCACCCACTAGGACTACTAGCAGCAGAACGTAGGTATCCCTTGGTTGTTTGTGTGCTGTGATGCATGTTACTTACTCATTTATGTTTGTGACTCACAAACATTGTCTTTCTGTTTTCAGTAGCTTGCTTCTTTAGCTCATAGAGAGTATAAACCAGTTTAATCATTCAGAAAATGTGTCAGTTTTTGAGTGAAAGTACATGGGCATGCTCACTGGAATGGCATTCGGGGAACCTTGAGGTGACTGATGGAATGCGATTTGTGTGTCTGTGTGTGCGCGCGTGTGTGCGTGTGTGCGTGTGTGCGTGTGTGTGTGTGTGTGTGTGTACAGGGGCTGTGTCTCAGGTGTTGGACAGTTTAGAGGAGATCCATGCTTTGACAGACTGCAGTGAAAAGGATCTGGACTTTCTCCACAGCGTTTTCCAGGACCAGCATCTACACACACTGCTCGACGTAAGTGTCTCTCACACACACACACACCAGCAACATAAGGAAGCATATTGGAAAGAAATATCCATCTTAACAAGTTATTTAGTTTAATATTGAGTCTTAGAAGTAATGATCCATAACATTTTCGTTTAAAAGGTCTGTTTGGCTATTCTCTATCTCCAGTTGATATAATAACAGTGATTCAACCTATACCCAAGTCATCAAAAGCTTTTCATTTATTGTTCTAAATACCTGGTTTTGGGGAGGTTTCGCTCTGGGACACAGGAAGTGATGTATTTTACATTTCCAGCTGCAGTAACAATGGTTTGTTTGTAATAAGTAGAAGAGGAACTGGGTAGTTAGACAACGAAAAGACCACTACCTACTAAATTCAACTTTATCAACAGAAAATCCAATCCATCGGGCCACCACTGTAGCATGAGCTTGCTATCACGGGGTCGTGACAGACAGGCAGGATGCACTAGACCCCATTCTCTGGCTGCAGTTGTCCAATTAGCCTTAGTTGGCTGGTGTGGGATGCAGGGAGAACCAGGCTGCCAGCCTGATTCCCTCCACACCTCCGCCACAGCCCACTAACGTAACTGAACCGAACCGCACATGTCAAACAACGGGGGTCACATTTAATGTACATTGACAAGCGTGGCAACTGGCAAACATTCAAAATAAAGTTTAGTAGCTAACATTAACTGAGAAGTTAATTCATTCTTCAAGCATGTGTGTGTGTGCATGCTTCCAGCAGACTAGGCACTGCTGATTGGCTGAAAAAGAGTTTGACTGAATCTGAGCTTGTTTACTTTTCCCAAATCCCTGGATGTGTCACAGACAACTGCATTTGAATTGTAAGAATTGAATTTGAAAACATATTGAGCGTTGGATTTTTACTCCAAACTAGACTGAAATAAAAGCTGACAGTTGAATGCAATGAGGATCAAATTTAATTTCAAACCATTATATTCAATTTCAAATGGTGTAATACAAATTCAAATAAATGTAATTCAATTTCTGGCGGCACTCAAGCTCAGCCCATAGTTAAGATAGACATTTTATACAATGTAGGACAGAAACAGCACCACCTACACTCATACACACATGCAAGCATGCTCAGTACGCTCAGTACACCCAAAAAGGTCATGTTGTTTTACATGTGTCATAAATCCTCCCCTCAATCTGCCTTTGTGAGTGGAAAACAAACGGCAGCAGAGTGCAAGCTGTGACTCTGACTAATGGCCGGCTGCTGTTTGCTTCTCTGATTTAGAGAAGAGTGCAGGCAGAGAGATTTGAGCTGCAGTTCACAGGAACTGGTTTCCTACCACAGTGATATGGACTGGTTCACAACACCAGCACCACACTGAGTCACACCAATCCAGTCACCTACAGGCTAGACTGGATGTTGGTTTAGAGAGAGGTTAGAGTGATTGCAGTGGCATGGTGGCAGACATGAGGCTGAGGCTGTCTCTCTCGTTTTTTCTTTTTTATCATTTAGGCGTCTCCCCCATTACTTCTCTCTGTCTCTCTCTCCCACCACTTTCCTCCCTCTATTTTGCACTTTCATGTCTTACCCTGTAGACCTTTGTTTGCTGGCCCAGTGCCACCTCCCCTGTATTGGAGGCCATGCTCCATTCACTGACAGAGCACACAGTCAGCCAGCCAGTCCCACTGCACAGGAATCTATTAGCCAGGCAGTCGGCCTTTTCTGCTCAGGATTTCATGCCACATTAGGGCCGACTGGAGTGTTTGCATCAGGGTTCCTATCAGTCATAGCATTTCTGGAATACCATGGTATTTAAAGAAGTGTATTCCAGACAGGGAAAGTTTTCTGGGGAAGTCATGGAATATCAGGGAATTGTACAAATGAATAAACCATAATGTATTTTATAACTTGTTTTGAGACATTTATTGCATTAGAATATGGTTTTTATTCTTAACACCAAGGCCAACAGTAGTGGAAAGCAGACTGGTTACCCTTTTAAATCATTTCTGAGCTGAAACACAACATTAACAAACCAGAAAGGAATACTGAATACTGTTTTTTAGTCATGGAAGCGCTCTGCCTTAGTTATGGAACGTCACATAAAAGTCAGAATTTTACATTGGGGCATGGGGGAACCCTGTTGATATGTGTGTGTAAAACAGATGAACGTGTGAAGACCAAAAGTTGTTTCAATTTCCAATTATTTGAGACGATACTCTATATTAACAGCATAAAATGTAGGGATGCCAATAATCTCAGCCACAACTACTAAATGCTTGTGCGAGTGGGAGGGTTTGGGTTTGCACGTGTAGGCATACAAACTTGCAATTTGGCTCTTGTGTTACAGTCCATGCAAAGCATATTGAAATGTACAGATATGAGGATAGAGGTACTGAGAAGAGTGTGGCTGTGGATGTGAGAGAATATATCTCTTGGAAGGCAAGGAGGACAATAATAATGTTACTTGATTGATCCCTGAAGGGGCTTGCCTCCCTCCTTTTTTCCCCACCAGTGCCATAGGCATCAAGAGGTAAATTAAGGTCAGGCAATAATCAAAACCTTTTGAAGGAGCTACTGGAACCTGAGTAAGGGTCAGGGAGAAGTGAGAGAAGGGGATGACTGAAGAGAGGCGTGTGTGTGTGTAGTGTAGTGAAGTGTAAAAGGCTGCCGCAGTTGCTAGGGGCTGAATAGGTAGAAGCAGGGAGCGGAGGACCAGGAGGAGAGGAGCTGCCAAGTCTGTGTGTATAGCAGTGTCAGTGGGCGCCTGGAGCTGCAGATGTCTCCCTTTCAGCCTCAGTTTCACACCCCTGCCCTGCACTATGAGGGAGGGAGGGAAGGAGACAGAAAGAGGAGAAAGAGGGAGAAGAGCCCATCCCCAGACTGTGAAGAAACAATGGCATCTATTGTCAGACCTTAGTGCCATTCACAAGGAGCACAGCCTCCCAACAGTATCCGCCTGGCCATCTGTGGGGCTGACATTACCCTCCACTCCACCCAAAAACATAGAGGCTGGAGGAAACTAGAGATCCAGCAGACACGGAATGGATGGAGCCTGTTGCCTTAGATAGCTTGTGTTTTGTGTGTTCTCTGTTGGCTGCGTTTCTCTGACAAACTGCTTGCTGTCTCCTGGGGTGAGTGTGTGTTTTCTTTGTTTTTCTTTCTGCCGTGTTTGGAGGGAGAGTGTTTTGTCAAGTGATGCCTTGAGCTAATTTGAAGTCAGCCAGGCATATCCGGTGTGTGTTTTTGGCGTTTGACATGTATAATGATGCGCTTTAGTCGAGTGCATTTGTTTTTGTTCACGTGCTAGTATCTGAAGCCCCTTAGGCTTCCTAGTTAGAGGAGGCAGTGTAATAAATTGTCTTCAAGGAAATATTTCTTCATTTGCTTATCTGTAATAGGAATTGAAGACATCATACAGCTTCCCTTTATAAACTTAGGATTTCTAGTTAGTTTGTCATATTTTAAAGCATTCTTGTGGTGCATGGTGTTTTTGTGTTTATCTCGTTGTGTGTCGTCTTTCCCGTGACGCTTTGTTTTTTTTGGTGGTGTCAATTTTCTACAGTGAGGGTCGACACACAGACAAACACCCCCATACTCCCCATTGGCATGTGTATTACCATAAATACACATGGACACACAAGCACACATATTTATTCACCTATATACAAACATTCACACATTCATATGCTAGTGCTCTTATTTTCCCATCTTCCCCAGTGTCATCTGTCTTCAAACATATACACACACACACCACTGATGCTGACTACCAAACATCCTCACTCCGGTCCAAAGTTGCACCACATGCAACACAAACACAAACCTGTCGTAGCTTATCCAGAGCAAATGCTCCTAACGTCAGCGCTGTTACATTTTCTGGCTCTTACACTGCCACTTCAGGGCACACATTTCAGGAAGGATAACGCTCCCCCACAGGAGACTTGGACATTTAACAGAGCAATTTGGCTATTAAACAGGGTTCCCACTGGTCATGGCATTTGTGCAATATCATGGAATTTTTTTATGTGTATTCCAGGCAGAGAAAGTCAGGGAATTTGATACATTCTCTCGGTAAGTCAGGGAATATCAGGAATTTCACAAATAGGTCACTTTACAGGAATATACCAGAATGTATTTTACAACTTGTTTCATGCATTTATTGCATTAGATGGTGGTTTTCAACAGTTTATATACATTGCATGGCCACTTCTGTTGTAGAAACTGTTTGCCCCTTAGGAACAAATAAATATTTAGGTTGTGGAAATGCTTTGACTCATGAAAAGTCATGGAATTTTACATCAGGGTGGGAACCCTGATTACAATAGTTTATGTGTATATTCCAAAACACATTGAATGTGTATTGTTGTATATTACAAATTGCACATATGAAATGCAAATAAATCTAAAATGTTCTCCACCATTATTGTGCATTTCATACACACTGACAAAGAGCAACACTGTGATCAGACAGGACTTTTGAGGTTAATGCCGCTGCTGCTGTTCTTGTTGTTCATCATATGCCCCATGATGGTGGCCAGCCTCTCGTGTGGTAGCGCTGTTGTTGCTGTAGTCTGAGGGAAGACGTAAGACTCTGGGGCCTCGGGGCTGTGTTGAAATGTCTGGTACAAAAGGACTGTGTGCGTCTGCTGAGTTTCTGACTGTCTGTGTGTTTTTCTACGTGTGTCTGCACAGTGTGTCAGGTTGTCTACCTATGTCAATATAGTAGTAGTAGTTATATGCACATCTAATAAGGTGCTGGGTTATTACTAAAGATAGTACAACTTGCACACTAGGAACTCCATTCATACACCTTTTGAGGTGCTCTACTGTCTTTATCTAAGGTAACAACAATATAGCAGACAGATTCCTCATCATATCCCCCAAAAGATTGTTTCTTTGACTATGATAGCAGTTGCGTCAGATGACCTCGGTTGTCTGCCTCATTTGATACCAAGTCATCCTCCCCTTTGTATCGAGCATACAGCTGCTGTCTTTGTTTAGACTGTTTGAGGGCTATTTTCTCTACAAACAAACATACGCACACACACACAAATACGCACTCTCTCTGACTGGGCTTATACAAGCCTGTCCAGTCTGTACTGTTTATTAGTCAGTTGGGTTTTTCTAAGGAGAGTGGTTGAGCTGCCCTGTTAGTCAATGCTCTTGTGTTTCCATAAATGTCTGTTGCCTTCACAGCAGAGAGTTGAATAAACACTTCCTCTCTGTTAATATTTCTTTGCAAAAAATAAAAACCTAAATATGCCAACATCTAAAGCCAACTAACACCAAATAGGGAGATGGAGAGATGGAGTGGAGAATGGGTGAATGGGTTTATTCATTTGTGCATAGAGTTGACGATTTTTGAGCATTTTCTTTATTCTCATTGTTTGATCATGTGCTGTTGTAAATTGATAGATGTGAAGATATTGTACATTACCTGCATGAAATACTGTACAAGGGTGCCAATAATCGTGGCCAGCACTGTATAGTTGAATTGATAGCCTGCTGATGCCACAATACTTCCTGCTGGTACACACTGAACATCTTGGTTGATGGGTCACTATTCTGATTGCATCTGTCTGTACATAGTGCAGCTGCTTTTGACCAAGAAAAATAAGCCAACCATGTATTTTCGCTTCTTGGTGTTGCCTTTTTATAACGTTACATAATTTTGCTGAGTTAACATGGCTATCTAGCAAGCACTAATGAGGCAGCATTAATCACAAATAAACAGAAAACAATTTACTCAAAATTACAAAATAACAACTATTGTTAATGAAACAAAATCACATCAGTAGGGAAAGAAGGAAATGTGGTTTACACATTGGCCATGTTTCCCAAGTCAGTCAGCTCTGTAGGAAACTAGAAGGCAAATCTCCCCCAATGCTTAACAACTTGCTGTTATACCCAAAGACATCCTATCACTTTAATATTAAGTTAAATATTTTTTGACTAGGTTTAGACTCAAGGCTCTATCTCTGTTTCATAGCTGTGGGTAAAAAATGATAATCTAATGGCAGAAATCCCAAATCCAAATTTCCATCAAAATCGAATCAATTGTCCCTTGGCCCAATGCCTATCTGCCCACCAAATGTAATGAGAATCCCTTCATAGGTTTTTGAGATGTCTTGCTGACAGACAGAAAACTTAACGGCCGAAAACAAAACCTCCTTGGTTGAAGAATGAGTGGACTTCCAGCGACCATCCATCTTCCATCTCTGTCGTGTGTTGTGCTGCTCTCTAGTCCATTGATTGATTGATTGATTGATTGATTGATTGATTGTGTGTATGTTTCAGCTCTACGACAAGATCAACACCAAGTCCTCCCCACAGATCAGAAACCCTCCCAGCGATGCTGTGCAGAGAGCCAAAGAGGTGAACGACACTCACTTTGCACACATACTGCATTATAATAAGACACACTGCAGTTAGACAAGCTCACATCCTTTTCACATTCACCCTGTCCCTCCGTTGTCATGACAGTGATATATGTGATATTAATGGTTTTTGATTGATTTGCTGTACTGATGACAGATTTACTACCTACTGACTCTCTATCCTGAACGCCTAACCTATAGTTCTGTCAGTGCATAGGCTGTATTAACCCCTCTGGCCTTCTACTCACTAAAGCTCTAACTCTTCACTGCTGTGGATCACTGTATCACTCTGCTCGCCTACTCTGTTCATCTAGAGGATAAGTTGGCCATAGGTCAGTCGTTATTAGAGTCTGCCTTATGGGAATTCTACTTTCTAGGACAGTGGACTCAAGAAATATCATGTCTTACTCTCTGCTGAATCACCTTTCATGTTGGACCATTCCTGAGCTCATTTATTTGAATGGAAAGTCATTTTTGCCACTCATGAGTAAGTTTTACAACCCGAGGGCCTATGAAAACAAGTCAAAAACTAATTTTCTAGTTTCAGTACTACATGGGCATCACTGGTAAAATCAGTTTTTCAACTTCTGAAACATTGACCTCAGAGATTGAATGCTGGAGATTTGAGAGTTTTTTTCATTCGACAGCAGAGTGTACATTTTTGGTTTGCAGAAGGTCCACAGTCTGGCAGGATGGTAAGCCACATTTCTGGTCTATGCAGTTGTTTATACTCAATAGTGCCAAGTTAGTCCTATCTTGGGTACTGCAATTGTCGAGCTCAATGTTCATTTTTATTCCAAAAGGTTTGGCTTACAGCCCCGCTTAAATTAGAACAGGACACGCAAACAGATTGAATTATTCCATTATTTATATCAATTTTAAGTCTTTTCTAGGATTCCCCTCAAACTGCCATGGCCTCTTGAGCTTTAATTGTACATGAGCGAACTCTCTGTGCCTCAGGCCCCATGTTAGAGCGCTGCACCACAGCCCACTGCCCCGTTTACAGCGAGCTGTATGAATAAGGATCTCTGGCTTGTTTGTTTGACCTTCCTAGAGATGCTGCTTGATGTGTCAGACACACACACCACACACACACACTCCCTTTCACCCTCCATCACCCCAAGCACATACTCAGTACCATCGGCTGCCATGTGTG
>OOFE01000454.1:7302-18146 GCA_900323365.1 Monocentris japonica | reverse complement strand
GTTTGGTGGAGGAGGGATAATGGTCTGGGGCTGTTTTTCAGGGTTTGAGCTTGGCCCCTTAGTTCCAGTGAAGGGTAATCTTAATGCTACAGGATACGAAGACATTTTAGCCAATTGGGCGCTTCCAACATAAAGACATGGTTAGACAAGTTTGGTGTGGAGGAACTCGATTGGCCTGCACAGAGCTCTGACCTCAACCCCACTGAACACCTTTGGGAGGAATTAGAACGCCGATTGTGAGCCAGGCCTTCTTGTCCAACATCACTGCCTGACCTCACAAATGCTCTTTTGGCTGAATGGGCACAAATTCCCACAGACACACTCCAAAAGCTTGTGGAAAGCCTTCCCAGAAGAGTGCAGCTGTTATAGCCGCAAAGGGGGGTCCAACTCCATATTAATGCCCATGGTTTTAGAATGGGATGTCCAGCAAGCTCATATAGGTGTGATGGTCAGGTGTCCACTGACTTTTCGCCATATAGTGTATCACATCAAAGCAAGGTTTATCAATATACCATTTTGGTGCTATATCTACACTCAAAAGGATGTTTCCTTTGTAGATGGAAAGATGAAGCTTTGTGCTGCATTTGCACTGCATTAGCATGGCAGTTGTACTTTGGCATTGTAATTAATTTGGTGAGACAAGGTTAGCTGATCTAGCTTATGCCCACACAGTGGTCTCTATACTTTACGGTATGATAGATCTTGCAGGCATTTGATGCAATTTGCCCAAGCTAGCTCAGTCAGCTAGCTCAGTTAACCTTAACAAACAATAGTTTTTTTAGCTAGCTAAGTAGCCAGCAGGTTAATTTAGGAAAGCAAACTGATGTTTTCGTTAACATGCGACTACTAGCAACTGCTAATGCTAGCTTCTATTAGATGCTAACTAGTGTGCAAATCAGATGTGTTTACAAGACAATAATGGCTAGCTGGCCAGATACTAGGGTGAGCAAGCTAACAAGCTGACATTATGTAAACACAAAACTGATCAGATGTATCAGTGGTTATAATGATCAGTTCCCAGTAAAAAAACAGCACAGAAATTAACCATGTCTCCATGTCTATTGCATTGGGAGTCAAGTCGTTTAGAACCGCAATCAGCTGTTCACAACTATTAGCGCTAAGAGCTGAGGAGCCTGCTCTGTTATCATAATAGCTAAGCTCCCTAGACTGCATGTTATGAAGCATTACCAAGCAGTCAGACCCTTCTGGTCACCTCTACCCTCCTCATCCTTCATCCTGACCTATTGTACTCACCTAAAATTTTGGAGTAAGAAAGTCTGTCACATACATTATGCATAGCCTAAGGGTTTTTGGTCACCTTGCTGATTAGGTCCCTTTTACCAGTCAGAAGATCAGCAGCAACAGAGGCCTTATATGGGGCAGTTGAGTAGTATCTGTATTGCATTTTTCAGCAAATTCTAAAGAGTAAAATAGGCAAAAACACGTCAATACTATTGTTGTTACAACAAACATACACACAACAGCAACAGTGCATCAACTTCAAGTTGAAGGTGAATGAGTTGAAAGTACATTTAACATGAATTGTCACAATACAGTTCACAGAATGAGAAAAAAATACACACTGATGAGGACATTTAAGAAAAGGAAAAATTAAAAAATGAGCTTTAAAGCAAGATATAATGGTGGGTATGGTCACCGCTTCCTTAACTATAGCATAAAGGTTCTTCTGCAGAGTGGGGCTCTGCATGGCCATTTAGGGCCAAGAGAATTACATTGCACCGAGAAAGTGTAAGACAGAATAGGAGTGACTGACTTTTGCTCCTTTGTCAAAAAATGGAAATCCAGCTGTTGAACTCTACTCTAAATGAAGCGATTAATTTGGGCAGTCAGATATTAGGGTGCAATTCTAATCTATTAAAAAAACATGAATCAATTACTCTGCATAATGTTAGGAAATATAGTGCCTGGTTTTAGTAATATTTCAGAAATGAGAAAAGCCCGGTTTAGTTATGTTCTTAATTTGTGTGTTTAATGAGAGGTCAGAGTCCACTGAATAAATTCATAAAGCTTATGCATGGGCATGTCTGGCCATTGAGACCACAGGGCAGAGTTCCTCAAATCCGGGCCTCGGGGTCCAGAGTGCTGCTGGTTTTCTCTCCTACCAGGAAGTTAATTGCATTCACCTGGCATCCCAGGTCTTAATCAAACCCTGATCAGACAGCTAGAATGGAAACTACCTGGCAGAATAGAAAACCAGCAGTACTCTGGACCCCGAGGCCCGGATTTGAGGACCACTGCCATCGGGCCTCCTGTAACCCTTTCAGGTCAGGTCACAGGCAATTTCCTGTCTCATCTGTCTGCTGGCTTTGCATACTTTCAAATAGTTTTTTATCCCTTTGTACAGAGTAATAATCAACTTTTTCATGTAAATAAAGGTCTTACTGATCCAATCTTTACCCAGTTCATGAAAGCTTTTACATTTGCTGTTCTAGGTAGGCCTTCCTGTGTTTTTTTTTTAAGTTTCCGGAAGTGGTTTGTTTGGAATAAACAGAAAAAGAGCTGAGTTGGCTCAAGTTCATTCAAGATGGGCACTAGGCTCCGGCAAGCATCCGCTTTCTTCCCTCTCCTATTTGTGATATTCATGGACTGGATGTCAAGGCGCAGCCGAGGTTTGGAGAGCGTCCAGTTCTGTGACATTAGGGTGACATTATGGTGGCATCTCTGCTGTTTGCAGATGACGTCGTCCTTCTGGCTCCATCGACCAATGATCCCTAATGGATGCACTAGAGCGGTTTGCAGCTGAGTGTGATACGGTCAGGATGAAAATTAGCACCTCCAGGTCTGAGGCCATGGTTCTCTCCTAGAAAAAGATGAGGAGTGAACAGCTACCCCAAGTGGAGGAGTTCAGGGTCTTATTCACATGAGGATCAGAAGGATTACGAGATTGACTGCTGGTTAGGTGCCTCGGCTGCAGTAATGCAGGCATTGCATCAGACTGCCATCTTCATTCCAACTATCACCAATGGCCATGAGCTCTGGGTAGTGACCAAAAGAATGAGATCTCAATACACTCATGGCTGGCCTCACTCTTTGTGATAGGGTGAGGGGGGCCTCAGTGTCAAACCGCTGCTCCTCCACATTGAGAGGAACCAGGCGCTCCAGGCATGAGGGAGAAGACACTGCAGGGACTACATCTCCCAGCTGGCCTGCGAGCACTTGGGATCCCCCAGTAGCAGCTGGAGGAAGTTGCTGGGGAAATGGACGTCTGTTGCCATGTTGCCCTGACCCTGGATAAGCAGCTAGAAAATGGATGGAGATAGATGGAGAACTTGGTAGTTAGTAGGGGTGACCTTATCACGTCATAGTCAGAATCAAATATTATCAAATTTGTGGATTGTTTTTTGCTAAGCTAATTCTCAGGATCTCAATCTTTAATTTGTATATGCTCGGTATTTCTATCTATTTTCCAATTGTGCAAAAACATTTCTGTGTGATTTTTGCTGTCTTTGTAATAGAAACAACTCTGAAGCAATTCAACTGCTTTTATTAGAGAGCTAATTCAATTCATGTAAAAAATACAAAGACAATGATAAAATCAGACTGTCCAAGCAATAGCATATTGCTATTTACAAAACAATCAGTATTCATAGAAATGTATCCATCCCTCTGGTTTGCACATGCTGGTACATCTGACGGGCTTCATCTCCTTGTTGTAATCAAGACAGAAGAGAAAATAAAAACGACTAGACTGCACACTGTTTATTTTTAGGTAAAAGATCAAATCACATGCTACTCTACAAACACACATTCTACAGTTAGTTAGCTCCACATGCTGAAGTGGAGCTTAGCGTAAGTTCAATCAGGAAGGCTACCTCCTTCATTCATAATTCTGTCAGCTGGAGCCGAACACGCCCTCAGCTCTGCATCGTCCAACCACCCTAGCCCATGCTCCTTTCTCCTCTCCTTTCACCCTCTCCAGAAACCAATCACTAACCATTTCCCATTATTTGTACCCCCTCAGCTGCTTCCGTGTTTCTGTCATTTCAGCTGCGTAAACCACACCAGTCTGACGGTCCACCTCCTCCCCCACCACCACCAGCATCACAGCGCCATCAGATATCCAGAAGGGTTAGATCTTCAGCCCGGGGGGTTCTCCTGTCTCCTATCTGCCCCCAGGGAGCTTCACCCTAAGACTGGATACCTCTTGGAGTCTACCCCAAACCTATGCTCCTGCAAATTCTTAGAATCGTAATCCCAGCCTCTCATGATTGAAATACCATATGGACTGAAATCTAAATATAGCACTTGTTCATTTCCCCAGCTAGCTGTGTGGTTTGTTAGTTTGCAAGTGCTACGAGGTACATGGCCTAAATGCTAAGTAGTGTTGACTATGCTAGGCTAATGTTGATAAAGAAGCCAGTGCCACCACATGGAGCTGTTGTTTTCTGCAGCTTTAGCAACTCAGCCTCGCTACATGGAGAGCTGCTGAACATACCAGTTTATGGTGGCTCCTGCTGCTAGGCTAACAACTTATCGTTGTGGTAACTGCACTGGTCAGCTGCTATGCGAACAACTTATCCATATTGTAACTGCACTAACTGTAACTGCAATGTTCACACCGTGTTAATGATCAAATTTCTAAATACATACCTAATAAATGTATATTTTTTAACTGTCCATTACAAAAGAAGCCATCTCTGCTGCTGCATCGGTTCTGTTGCCTTGCCACTTTTCTTTTTTTGCTTGGAGACTTTCCAAAGATCCAATTTTCTTTTTCTGACCGGCCGAAGGTGAAGGCGGTGAAGCAAATCCTGTGGAGCTGCTTCAGCTGCAGATTGCAGTGTAATTCTCTTCCTTGTTTACCTAACATGTAAAACGCATCACTTCCTGTACATGAGAAGATTTCCCGCCACTGGTCCTGCCTGACCACAGGAGCTGGAGTGGGATAAACTAGGGGGTCTCATGCAGCGCTGATGGGTGGATCCTCTCTTTCTGTGTCTCTATTTCCTTCTTAGTTATGTATTATAGCTTTAAGTATCCAAGTTGCAGCACCACATTCTAATAATTCAGGGTAAATTTCTTCTTACGTGTATCTATTGAAGATGATTGCTATCACTAGAAAAATGAAACTGAGCAGATAGTGCACCAGCCGGCTCATCCTTGAAAAATTAACTGTGGACAACACAGTGCCAAACCCATCATTGCTAAGACAGCTTAAGTAGTGGTAGGTGTAATAAATGATTCAGTAGTGCCGAGAAGCAGGGTGTCAATTTGTAACGTCCTCCACATGCCCAATCACTGCTTCCTACAGCCACACAGCTTACAGAGCTGAGGATTTGTCTGAAACCAGCTGTAAATTTAATTTTAATGGTGCGACACCTTTCGCTGAGTCATGCACTTTTCCCCCCCTGCACTCCGCTCTGCTCCTCCCAACGCTGTCACAAAACAGTCTTTCTTTCTGCCTTGTATTATCTCTGTCAGCAGAGGGCCCATGGATCTATCAGGCCGAGCTGAGAAATACAGATAGTGACAGGGGTAATGTGGACCGGGTCACTACACATGCCTTAACTTGTCCCTTCTTCCTACACTCAATCCTGTGCTAACCGCCGGCCGAGAATCTATCGCTACGACTTCGACTGAGCTTTTAGCCATTTGTTTACACTCTTCTAGCCAAGGCAAAAGGTTGAATGAGAAGAAAACAGAAAAAAAGTGAGACGCCACGTTTTTTGACGGTCCTCAGTATTGTGTTAAAGTTGCATCAAAAATCATGAAGTGGGGCTGCAGCAGAGAAGAGTATCCCACCCCCTCCAGTTGAGACACTGTAGAGTCACTCAATTTGCCCAAATGAACTTCTGGTGGGAATGGCGGGAAATCTTCTCCACACATGGTATCCTTTGGTATAAGGCCATCACAGACAGGCTGGGTCGGTATATATGACAGTGCTTTGTGCAGGTTACTGATGCCACGTTACATGATTTTTGAGTTTGGAAGGCTGCAAAATTCAATCATCTTGTTGCCATTCAGAGACGCCAACGTGCAAAGCTGCCTCGTGCGGCTTTAAATACTGGTGTGGAACGTTTTCTTTCCGACACCACAGGGGGCCAATAATTTACACCAGGAAACCGATCTTAACCCAACTGATGGCTGCCGCCCCAAATGCTGTAGCTGCTGCCAGCGTGGAATGTAACCAGGTATTATCTGGGCAGTTTGGGTACAGGGTAGTACAGACGCGCAGCGTGAGAATAGCCTCTCGACTTTCAGCTTCAAGTGCTCATGTAGAGGGAGGAGGACTTCCCATTACCCATCTGGAGACAGATTGTCTGTTTGCTCTTTTTTGTCGGTGCCCCCACAACACACCCCCGACAAGTAATAGTGTTGATATGAGTTCCCCCTGTACAGAGACAAGCTCTGTTTCTTGTATTGCAAAGAGTGGGCTGTGTAGTCGGGGATGGTCATGTGGGAGTTCTCACTTTCATCAAGGAGTTCAGCCTCCGAGTAGGAGCTTGTTGCTGCCTAGTAGTTTATCTGCAATACATCACTGGTGATGGATGGGTAATGGAAGAGCCATACCCTTCTCGTTCACAGCACTATATCACCTCTGATAAATCTCCAACCTATCTGTTCTTTGGGGTTTCGATGATAGCCTTCCTCCATGACAGCAGCATAGTATAAGAGCATACTGGTTCATCCATATCTGGCCTCTCAATCCCCTGATTTTTATGAAGGAGAAGTGGCTGATAATATCTGTGCTGTTGAAATGATAAGGCAGGGTGAGAAAGAGACATACCAACTGTGTTGCCGGAATAGATATTTTCTGTTCTTCTTTTGGCATTTGTTTAACCAGGCATGTTGAAAAGGAATGCATTACCGGTTGCAGAGGGACTGATTTGTCAAATGTTTGTAGCAGTTCTGTTCTATTCTGTTGGCCAATGAGCAGCTTCACTTTGATAGCTGTGAGTTCCCGTGTCTAACCTAAGGGCACTTTGACAGTAGTGGATGTTTTGACTGCTTCTTGTTTTTCAGCCTGCCCAGGGATTTGAACTGATAGCTTTCTGTCACAAGCTTACCTCTCTAAGCATGGACCCGTCTATAAAAATAACAGTTTGCATTCCCATTTGCAATTCAAAACTTTACCGGAGCAAACTGTAAGCCCGCCGGGGACGGGCTCGTGAAATTCGTACGAACGTGCGAACGCCCTTTCAAAAGAACGGGAACGTTATCTCGGTGAGATTGGGAGTTTGAGCCGTGTTTACTGAGGGGTAGACAAAGCAGCTTACCTTGCTCATCCCCTCCATAGTAGTTCAAATCAATTCTACAATCCCACTGAATTAGCAGCCACACTGTTAAGCACTGAAGCGCGCTCATACCATGATAAATCTCTTTCGCGGGAAACATTGATTACTATCACAGTATTACCGTTGTTGTTTCAAACCAAATACGAGGTTATCTCACCTTGAGGCTATTGCCGCTGGTATCAACTTAATTTCTTTTCTCATGATCAAGCCTGATAGGGGTTGCAATATGGAGGTGGGGGTTGTTTATGGTCTGAGCTAAGCATTAGGGACCACTTAGGGAACACGATACTATTACAGGTCATGATGTTGGTAGAATTATCATTAACCCTGAATAATCTCATTAAGCCTGTGGTGCACCCACGCCAACAATCTATGATCACTATTTACTGACTTGTCCACAATGTTCTATTACTGCTGCGGGACTAAAAAAGTTGAGCATCCTCTCTCAATAGTTTCAAAGTTGTACTTTTTATAACCCTTTATCATGGGTATACAGCGGTAAGCACATACCATAATAAACAGGGTATGATACTGCCGGCACTGGTTTATATTTTAATGCCAAATCAGTGGCGCAGCGATAGATAGAAAATAACACAAGATAGCTTGAGGTAATCTGTATGAAGTATGAGGTATATTTGTCCCCAGCACCAAATAATCCCACCTGTTTTAAATATAGAATAGATAACTGCTGGTCTGATGGTATTCTGGGGGAAATGATAGCCAGTGAAATGGAGCCAAAATGAATGGGCTCTTAGTTGAACAGACCTAAATTCATTTCACAGGCCCAGTGGAATGGAGTTATCTGAATCAACTGTCCTCCACGGCTGCCTGAGGGATATTGGAGACGGCTAAGGTCAAATTACATGGGGGTTCGGCTCGCGCCCGGCTGTGGTGGAATTGCCTTAAGAGTTCACAAGAGCCTGACAGTCAGCCAGTCGGCTATGCTAAGATCTAGTAAGATGGAGCACAGACTGGAGAGAAACCCATAATCCTATTGTGGGCAGCACAGTCGCTGTGGTCAAAAATGTAAAATCAAACAAACAAGCTGGGCAAGCAACGCCAAACAAACAGGTTTGAAGTTGTGTTTCTCTTTCGGAAACGAGTTTCCCCCCGACGGACGGGAGCTCCGGTTGCATTGAATTCTAGCATTAGAAAGTCAACCACGACAAATGAAAACAGCCCAATGTCACCTTCTCGTTTCTGACGGCGAACACGTGGCATCTCCCGTCCTATTGGAGAGGCCCCGTGCCCGGACAGTCCCAGAGCCAGAACGAGCTCGGTGCTCCCCAGACGTCCCCGTCCCGGAGTCTCGCAATGAAACTGTGCTTAAGGTGTAAATTAGTCACACAGCCCTGCTCATCACAGACACTGGAGCGGCAAATCCACCGGGCTGCTCCAGTTCCAGCAGACATGGTGCAGATCCATTTCATGAACACCACCCATTAATAGACTAATGGAAGTCATTAATGCTTGATAGTGACATTAATGGAATTAGAGCACTTGGTGGGTCGGGGGGGCCCCAGAAGTAGCGGGTGCTATTTCAGACAAAAATCCGTTTCCATAAAGTGTTTTGGCTACATGAAAACACATCATCAGCTGAAGTGGAGCATTATTATGTTTTGTGTGTCGTTATGTAAAGGGTGCGCGCTCGGTGAGGCCTTGCTGATGTGAACGCACGGCGAAGTGAACCACTTATCCAGCTTTCAAGTGGCTTCAATCTTCCGCTTCGCTCCCGACGTGAGGTGAAACGAGAGTTGAACCCCGCGGCTCAACATCTAGCGCGGCCATTCAATGGGAAGCCCGCCTGGCTATCCAGCACCACGGACAGCACCCCATGCATTCGCTCCACACTCATTCGTTTGACGACGCTCCCTTTTCTTTCTCTTTTCTTTCAGCCGCACGTTTTATTGCAACCACTGAGTTGGAACGGTACAATATGACCGATAAGAGCCTAAGGAGCAACGCTGTCAGTTTTCTAATGTAGCACACAGATGGATGAATACACCTCAGGAAAGGGTTAAAGGAATGATTATTTTTTTTCTAAGAAGTTGTCACTTTTTCCTGCGCCACCCTGATCGGAATTGACAGTTAGGAATATAAAACGGAGTCCGTGTCACACCGAATCTGGCACAAATCTCTGTTGGGACGGGGCATAAATCAACTTCAGAACCAGGGACAGCTGCAGCGCTGCACAGCATACTAAGTGGACACTCAAATACACGGGGAATTGGGTTAATTAGCACCACGCTGAGGCCCCTGCGCCTTTATAATTCCAGAGCTTGATGGCTTCCGCAGATTCCTTGCTGCTGTTTCTGGTCAGATTCTCTCTTTCTTTTTTTTTCTTTTTTTTAGCCACAATAGCACCGCAATTAACACAAGGACAGCTCCAGCATTACATCAGTTGAGATTGAAAGAAATCTGTCCACAGTAGTGACATGGCACCCATACTGTCAAACACGATTCTCTAGGGTGACAACATTGATGAACAGGAATAAATATATGTTGTCAGCTGAGAGTTCATACTGCCTATTTGCCAGGTAGTATGCAGCACTAACTTCTATAAATAGCCAGACTAGTTATTACCAACTTAGCTTGGATAGCATCCACATCTCAGAGGGATTGGATTTGAATGTTGCTTCAGATGTACATCTGACAAAAGTCTCAAAAGAAACTGAGAGCTTATTTCTCTCTCTGCGTATTAATTATTTGTGCGCAGCAGTAAGCCCATAGGAGCAACAGAATCTGCCTTCCTGTCCAATTCAAAACCTGCGCTCTGAGATGACGCTGGTTTGGATCAATGCAATCTGAAATGAAATCAGGTGCCCGGGAATATGATATATCAGTGCTGATCCCTGTTGTCATAACGTGCGCCGTCATAGTCATTGTTAAAACGCCAGCGTTCATTCATTCATTCATTCATTCACTCCCCTCGGTGACTGTAGTCTCTGCTGCATGGTGATTTTGTGAGAGCTGCCTTTGCAGTGCTACTTTAAGACTCGTGGCTCGTGCATAGGCATGCTCCCACCAGACAAACCACCGAGATTTAAGCATTGTGCTCAACACCTTTGCTCTTCTCCTACTTTAAGACACCTAATGTGACTCTCCTGGACCAGCCTTGCAGCCATGGGGAAATAATGAATCAATTACTTATATTGCTCATGTCTTTATAAATAACAGCCACATTAAAAAAAAAAAAATCTTGGGCAGAACTTCAAATAGATTGGGACATAAAGTTAATGACGTGAGCGTCATTCCGCTTAGTGCGCACCAGCTTTTCATTCAAAGTGAGAGGGGAGGCTGTTAACTAAGACGCGTGTTATTATTCCCACCACGTCGTCGCCTAGCTTGGTCCACCCTTCTCTGGCAGTTAATACAGAGGGCTACTTGTGTCTTAAACATGTGACTAAGTGAGAGAGGGGCACGGGGGAGAGCTGAGGCGCCCGTGCCCGTTATCTGCTGCCTATACCTACAGTACAGAAACCTGGCTCCTCCGCTCCCCCGCACGGCGCTGCGGAGTAGGCGGGTCAAGTAGAAATCGGCGCCGCCGAGGAATTCAGAACGGGATATTTCGCCCGTGTTCGTGGAACC
>OOFE01000453.1:73883-90857 GCA_900323365.1 Monocentris japonica | reverse complement strand
TTGGTTGTTTCCTCCAGTGTGATGAGTCAGCATTCCCGCATCAATCATTCATGAGGCACTGGTTCCTGTTTGATGTCAAATTTGTTCGCTGCTCTTCACTGTGGCTGTGGGGACGTGTCCTTGACCTGGGGACAGGACGGGACTGGACTGGAGTAGAAAGGGGGACATCTCAGAGCCTCGGGCCCAGACCAGTGTGACTGGACAGGCAGAAATAGAGGAGAGAATGGCGATGATAAAGAGGAGTGATGAAGAGAGGATGACAAAAATCCCTTTGGCATAGGCAAATATAATGGGCGGCTGCGAATGAGAGAGAAAGGATTGTTTGTGTATGTGTATGAGAGAGAGAGAGAGAGAGAGAGAGAGAGAGAGAGATGGATGGAAAGAGAGAGAGAGAGTGTCACCCACCAGACGCCCAAGGCCAGCACAGACCGATGGTGACACTGAGTGGCCAGAGTGTGTGACACGGTGACAATAACCACGGGAGACTCTTTCCTGATCTCTCTGGCTTCTTCTCCTCCTCTCCCCTTTCCCCTCCCTCTGTCACCCCCTCCAGCTCTGGCCTGTCAGTATGCCGGTGCTGTGGGATCCAGGCCTCGTCCAGATCTGGTCCTGCTCTCCGTTCCCTGGGTCGAGGCCTCCTGAGAGAGGGAGCATGTTGGCTGCAGCTCCCATTGACAGCAGGGCATTAGCTCTCTGTCCTAGATCCTCAAGGCCCTGGCCCACTGAACCACTCACACACCCTGGGCAGCCCAGATCCCAGACTAAACCTCTGCGCTGACTCCAAACACCATTGTTTAGTTGACACTGTACATTTTCTACCCTGGGCATTTGTGTATGCTTTGGGATAGAGTGCACGTGAGTGTGGGTCGCAGCCACTCAGGCCTCCCTCTTTCTCTCTCTCTCTCCCTCGGCTCAATGCGGCAGCAGCCTCACAGCAGAAGCCACGGCAGCACTGCTGGTTAAGAGGTTTGTGTATCCCATTAGGATGATGAAGAGGCCTTTCATCAGTACACTCCCTCCGGCCAGGCGCTGACAGGAGCTTCACCTCAACAAGCCTCTCAAACACACCGTTCGACATGAGACAGCACCCAGTAAAGGCATCCGCAGGCGGTACACACACTCACTGACAAACACTCATGGCCACACACAAACAGGTGCACAGACACACACATAAATACACACACACACAGTCATAGTAGAAAAAACGAGGGAAAAGAGGGGAAGCCAGAGGGTTCAGTGTATGAGGAGAGCAGGAGACAAGAAGAGACTGGAGAGGAAGAAAAGTCTTGACTAATTCTGACTCTCTATTCTGATCTATTTTTAATCACTGCCACACGAGGACTAATAGTGGAACGGCCGTGCGGTGCTAAGTCCAGATGGGCACAGTCATTTTTCAGGAGGAGAGAGCAAGAGGAAGAAGACAAAAAGAGAGGACAGAACGAGAAAAAAAAAGAGAGAAACAGGATGAAGAGAGACAGAGATAGAGAGAGCAAAAGCAAGAGAGAGAAAGAGAGAGTGATGGAGAAAGAGACAGAGAAAGATAGATAGAGAGTGAGCGAACGAGCGAGCGAGCGAGCGAGCGAGCGAGCGAGAGAGAGAGAGAGACAAGCCACAGGAGCCAGGCTGACCTGGATTCATAGGACCAGTATTGATTACTTAAGGATGAAAAGCCCAAGAAAAAGCTCTGCTTAGAAACGAGATAAATGAACTCACATACACAGACCAGGAGAGACAGAACTGGGTGAAACAAACAAACAAAATGTACACACCCAGAAATCTAACTACTGTAGTGCCTTTGCCTCTAATCCGGCAGGTACGGTGAAAGCAAGCAAAGTCAGTCGCTTTATCCATGGCTATGATGGCTATTTATAGTATGACCTGTATGGACTGGAACTGTTTGTGTATAGACAGGGTGCGCACAAACATCATTAACAAGGGCACACGTGCAGCATATGGGAGACTGCATGATCTGATTAGATTTTATTCACTGCAGGATCTATAGAGTGTGTATAGATGATATATTGGGGGTTGCAAGCACACACACACATAGGAGAGACCCATCTCCCCCTCTAGTGTGGATTATTTCGCTCCACGTAGATTATCTTTCTATAATCACTTTGTGAAATCAAAGCTTAAAGCAGTGACGCCACCCAAAGACGCTCTTTGTCTTTGTCTTTGACTCACAATACAGTAGCACAAAAACACAGGTAATGCATAAACTACCACACAGTATACTCTCCTCACCTCCACATACCTAGACATTCATATGACATTTTCATTTGGTGGACACTTTTATCCAAAGTGCCCTACAGTACCAGCACATACATCTTGAGCACATATGGCCCCAGTCATCTATTCCAAAATCAGCACACAAACAACAACATACATTTTTTTATGTATTATGTAGTGTAAAAATGTAGACTGTACAGTACTGTTTAGTGTATATCTTACATTGTCCCTTTGCGTTGTATGTGAGGTCCTGTTGCCCTTGTAGCATGCGTGTCAGTATGTACTGTGTACTGTGCAAGGTGTCTCTCCGCCAAAGGGATGAAAAACTAATTCTTGTAGATTTACTGAACTTGGTGAATAAAGTGATTCAGATTCTGAGCAAATCTATCAGGAAAAATAGAGTTTGACAGATCTTGTGGACTTCATAGCATGCATGTATTGTAACCGTAACAATTTAAAACCCTCTATTTGTCCTCTATGAGCTGTCTCTTGGTTCATCTTCTGTAATAGCCCCATGCTACAGTGCCACAGGAGTCTGTTGAACAGATGCACTGTGCCAGAACCCCTAAGAATAGGACAGCTTGACCCTCACATGGCTGCGGTCAATTCGGTCATTTTCAGAGCACAATGGCAGCCTGAAAACATAAAGATGTTTAGATCGTTCCCACAATTTACAATCTATTCAGCATGACTGACTTCAGGGCTGCCATGTTCCACAACAAAGAACCAACTTTTAGTGTGTGTGCAGTGAGATGTCAACGTACAAGATGTCAGGTCTATGCTGGAGAACGTATGGATGAGTGGTGATTGGGTGGCAGACCAGATAGGTAAGACTAGACAGGAACTGTCTGAGGTAAACTGGCCTCCTGAGTTACCATTATGAACCACAACCTATGCAGCCCAAAGAGGCAGCGGCTGTTTAAATATTGAGGTCTGTCCACCAGCACTAAATATACATATAGCACACTAGACTCATGCTTAATGTGGATTAAAGGGCATGCTGTGTGTACCGCTTACTTACACATGGCATGTGCACTATGAAATATTTATTTATATTGTGACCTTATATCACATCTTCTGTATACTGAAGCTAGCCAGAAATACACAAGATTATGTTGTTTCATTCATAGATCACAGCTTTGCCTTTCTGGGTTCAGAGTCCAGGTATCTCTGAGCGATGGGTTCATACTATGTCAACATATAACACTGCAAATCATCCAGTTAGGTCAGAGGTTGTAGCTGTCTGTTGACTGTAGCGTAAGCTGTGCTGCACCCCACAAAGACCTCACGCTACAATGATAAAATAAGCCCAGCAAATGCAGGCTGAATGCACACGCCTATTAAAAGGTCTCTCTACCTGTGAGGTCATCAGCCTGTGCCCGTGGCCTCACCTTTAACCCCTGACCTCCTACCTCCATCTCTGAGAGGCTCCTCACAGGTGGCCCTGCTCCGATCCAGATGGAGCCTACGTGTGTGGAAAATGAGTGGATGATGAACTCAGTTTAATCACCTGACACAGGGGCTCGCCACAGTGTTTTCTCCCCATGAAATATTATAGCACACACAGCAAAACTACTCCAAATGTACAAGCACATTAATATACATTACGCAGTCTCCAGTCATTTTAATGGCTGTGGAGACACTGAAAGCAATCAACAGAGCAAATAAAAAAGAATGAAAGCGGGATAAAAAGACGTGGGCAAGCGAAGTGGGAGGGATGAGGTGAGGCCACCTGTGCATTTAGGAAGTGTGAAGATGAAAAAGAGAGAAAGTGAGTTGGGCAGAAGAGGCAATTTTGGACGGCATGAGATTCATTGTGCCGTCTTGTCTTACACTCATCATGTTCTGAGGTGTTCCATATAACAAGGTGTGGAGATCAATAGCATCCATTTACTGAGGTGCAGCTCATCGAATCATCTGGCAATCTGCTGCCCACAGTAGGAGCTGCGACACTCACCTGAGCCTCTGAGGAGAGCAGAGTAATGAAATGTACACGGCAGCCCTGTCTATCTTCAGGCCTGCAACAGCTAGCACAAACACAGCCACCCCCCACCCCACTTACTTCATATCCTCCACCTCCACAAATAGGCAATAAGCCCAAGCTCGCCTCCTCGTCCCTCCATCCCTTCATCCACAAATCCATGGACTCTCATATGTTTGGCTGAGTTGCATATCGTGTGATCCGTTAGGAATCTGAGGGGTGTGAGGCACAGAGACCAAAATATCCACAGCACTCTGTTTCTCTCTCCAACTCATTGACTGTGCGCCTCAGGGTAACATCGCAGTAAGCGCTCGGTGTCCCTGTTCCCCAATGCCATTCTATAATTCATCTTAATTGAGAAAAACAAGCAAGCAAACAAGAGAGCACTGAAAGTATGCTAAGTGCAGGTTACGTATTTCAGGGACTGAGGGACTTTGTGTGTGTTTTGTGTAAGTGAACAGGTGAATGTAGGTGTTTACAGTTGCTGAAAAATGGATTCAGCTTTTTTACATTTTGGAAATTGCATCAGCTACAAAGCTATTTATTTGGGATTTTTGAATGTTCTATAGTTTTTTACTCCAGTGAGGTTAAAAAGAAATTCATGTGAAAACACAGAATTCATCCAGTCCTGTTTGCATGCATTCAACCTCATTTGCTTCACTTTGCACTGGCAAAATGTTACATGTTACTCAGATATTATTTTAGAAATGGTTTTGGGCATGAAGTCAACAGAGAAATTGGCAAGGAAAAACTCCCTGTGAATTTCACCGTCTGTATTTTACATATAAGGGGGATGGGGGTGCTTTTTATTTTCTGTACTTGTATTGTGATTCTTAGTCCATCCTACATCCCATAAACACATTAAGTTCAATATAAAGGTTCTGGTCTACGCTTGTTTAGGGTAAGAGACATTAAGCACAATTGTGAAAGGCATCCACTAAATACACAGTTATACAACTTTTAGGCCAACGAGGCAGCACAAATAGAGATGTCACCATTGCAGAGCTTTTTACTGCAAGCTGAATTAAAGCTGCACTCCAGCCCAAAGAGGAAACTATTGGAATATTTTTCTCTTTTGTTTTCTTTTCAGTTGTTGCAAGTTACAAGCAACATCCTGGACACTTGAGTTTTGTGTTTCAATATACTAATTGTATTGTGAAACATTAAAGTCCTTGCTGTACTAATGCAAGATAGATGCAGGATAAATGCATGAAAACGGGGGCTTCTATAATAGCTACCACTGTGCTGTCCATGCACTCATACAGTTCTAGTAGAGAAGACATGTTTTTAGAAAATGTTGCATTGTATCGTTTGTATTTGCTTCCATTTTTTCATCCATTTTCCAGAGCCTATGCAATCTAGGGCAGCGGTCAGCAGTTTTAATCAATTTTCCAAACACAGGAGCACCACGGTAGTCAGGAAATCCCAGCAGGACAGTGGAGAATGGACATAGCAATAATAATAACACAAAGTCTAATCTGAATTATGCTCTAAAGAGATTAGGTCAGAATAATCCCCAGTATAAACACAAATGGGGAGGGGAGGCTGGTTGTGATCAAATGCAGGGAGGGAAGCTGCTTCATCTGTGTGTGCTCTCCATGTGTGCAATGGAATATGTATTTTGCGTGATTGGGAGATTTGTGTAAAGGTGTGTTTGAAGACTTATGATTGGGTGTTTATGTTGGGTTATGTTGTGTGTATTTCTGAGGCTGAAATAGTTGCTATTATTAAAGTTGAATAAAACGCTGCCTACTGTCTACTCAAACAAAAACATAAGGTTTTCCTATGTTATGGATTCTTGAACATTTTCAACCTAGACCCCAAAATGAGAAAATTGATTGTTGTTGGGACCAACCAGACTCCATTTTGCTTCCCAATTCATCATCGAAGAAACCCACGTTTGTGTGTTAAGTCTAGTTATTGCACTAGATTGTTTATGAGTTGGCTTTACTAGTGTTGACCCTGTGTGGCTTAGGTTCAGGGGTCAGATTGTTTTTGGCTGCTTTTCTGCTGAGCAGGCTATTGTCCAGCAGCTGCATGGCCACACCGCTCCTGCCCATTCAGAGGCTTTTCAGCAGCCTAGGCTACGTGCAACAGAAGACCCCAGTCCATTGTCTGACGCCAAGTCTGTTTGAGCTGCACCAGAACGCTCACTTCATCTCCTAGTGAGTTCAGAGAAACAGTTAAGTCTCAATGAATAGGGGCGGATTTACACAAGTTGAAAGACACATTAAACACATTCAGTCGCACTCCAGCACTCAAACAGAGAGCTGCTTGACCTACATGACCTCTTCAGAAGGTCTAACCACACTGTATGACCTGCCTCTGCTTCCCTCAACAAAACACACACATATACATGTAGATACCGAAAGGCAGAGCTCAGGGGAAGAAAACAACAGCTTGTAGATTCACAACCAAACCACATATTAACAGATTGCTGGTGAGCAAAATCCAAGAACATCTGTTTTGTATTTCTGTTAGCATGTCATATTAGCCATGTTTACGTTAACATATTTGTCTTTCTCCACAGCGGAGGAACGTCTGTAGCTAGCATCCATGGCGGCACTGTAGCAGAACTGTAACCATAGCAACCATAAATAAATGTAAGATTGAAGTTCAGCATCTAACCGGCGGTAAAATATTTGTGCTCTCCAAATAAATGAAAAGTAATATTGGAAAATTGTGTTTCTAACCTTGGTGAGCTGGGCGTTTGTCTGCAGTAACAAGGAGCCAAGAACTCTGGTCCATTTTGCTGATTTCTAATCAAATTAACTAGGGACCTTGTGGAATATTTTTTTTTTTTTTTAATGTTTCAATGCTAAAAGGCATGACACGAGACTGGTGGCACTGCTAGCATGTTAGCTATTCCCAGCAAGTACCTGGAAGGCCCCTTGTGTACCTATATAACACTCGGGTAAAAGTATGATCATACACACCAAATGGTCACATCACACTCAGTAAAAAAGCCATCTGGAGACATCGACACTTTCTCTACGAGCAGAATTAAGTCAGAGTGCAATGACTTCCTGGTTTAAAGTGCCTCCAAAGAGCCCCATTATTACCTTCCCAGAATACAAATGTGATCTGGGCCAATTAGAGGTTGAGCCAATACCAATGGAACACCATAAAAATCAGCCCTTCCATAATCATTCAGCAATATGACTCATGGGTGAGATTGGAACACCGGCCTGTAAATGTGTCATGATTATGACTCTGTGCTTCAAGTGAATGGAGGAGCTGTGTATTTCATTCCCACGGCACTGGATCAGAGCCACACATATGTTAGTGTCAATGCTTCTAATGAAATAAATAGACTTGTGATAGTACTTATTAGGCCCCCAGAAGTGACAGGTAAAGACAAGGGCCCCGTGGTGGATCAAAGGCAGCTAAATTACTCTTTTAGATCTCCTCCTATCAAGAGGTATTTAGGGGGGGAGGGGTGTGCTTTTTTGTTTGTGGAGACAGACGCCCTCATCCAGGATGTCTCTGTGTAATTACACGCCAGAAGACCTTCATTCCTCTCCTCCTCACAGGGAGAGATGAAAGACAAGAGAGACAGAGGCATGTAATCGCTCCTCTCGCTGAGAGAGGGCGAGAGGAGGAGAGGGACAGAGAGAATAGGAGGACAAAGGGATGGTGAGTGGTGGAGTTTTAATGAACCTCCTCTGTCTCTTGTTTACCGAGTTTTGTCTTTTGTACCTCTTCCTCTGCTCCTCTGCTTTATCTCTGTCTCTCTCTCTCTCTCTCACACACACATACACAAGCACTCTGCACAATCTCTCTTCGATTGAGGCTTCATTATTCTCAGAGTTGTCTGTTCTTTGCCTCGGGACAGATGTGTAAATTGTTGTGCTAATGTAAGGCCCACTGCTGGGAGCTTTAGAGGGTAGGAGATTTACGCACTCCACACCACTGTATAACTGTCACTCACAGACTCACGCTCACAGGAGCATAAAGACGGAGGCCGTGAGCGATTTGTACACACGCACACATTCACCAGACCATGTGTGCATATGCAGGCGCGCACACACACACACACAGGCGCTGACAGAGGCGTGGGTGGACGCACACATACAAACGTAAATCTTTCATCCACATCTGCCAGTCACAGTCTCCTAGCCTAGATCTAACAAAACACTCCCCTCACCTCCTCACAAAGGGCCTGAGAGCAGTCGTGAAGCTACAATGTGTCACTGTTCTTTCGCTCAACTACCAGCTGTGAGATTGACTTTCTGTCCATTACAAGCATTACTTCCTGTGCAGCGCACTCGGATAACTGATTGAAAAACAATTGCGCAAAACACTGGAAAGGTACTTTCCAGTTACTTCTTCTATTTGTTCCAAACAAACCGCTGTTGCTGCTGCCAGAAAGGTAAAATGCATTACTTCCTGTACATCAGAGGACCTAGCCGACACTGGAGGTTTAGAACAGCAAATGTCAGCTTTCATGAAGTGGGTATAGCCGGAATCACTATTGTATTGTTTTTTCCTGTTTTTTCTTTCCCTGCCAAGTATGCATGATGCTGGGTGACTGACTACTCCTGTCTGTCTGTCTGGTGGCGCCTAGGCCTGCGAGGGACTCCAATAAACCCATCTGCCTAGGAATCTGCCAGTCCGTCTGTCTGTCTGGCTCTCCACAAGTATGTCTGTCTGTCCCCGTGTGATCCATGCTTCCTTCGTCACGCATTGAAACGGGAGGACAGGACTCGGTGCTACTAGCGTGAAGGTTGAGGCTTTACAGACAGAAGCGACTCGGTGTTTAATGACCCACTACAACCATACAGCAGCACACTCAATCATAACCCCACTGTTTAGTCAGTAAGAATATATGCTTGCGTGACACATGTTTCTCTCAGTGCTTTTCGTGTGCAAAAGCCCTTCGATACACATAAAACCACACCGGGCATGTGTCGATACAGATTACATTCCTCTCAGCGCAGCTCAACAGCATGACGTCAAAAAGTGCAAAAGAATGAACTTCCAGGTAAACCAATCAAGCAGAAACTTTAAGCTCACACTTCTCCCCAATCGATAATATGGCTTTCATTTGTGTGTGCGCCATGTCTTCTTTACCTGCTCTACACAAACACACACACACACACCCCTTTTTGCTGAGAGGATCGGAGGCAAGTGAAGCTGAGCAACAGCAGCAGTAGAAGTCAGAGCAGAGACACCCGGAGTTAATGAACCCTCACCAGTCAGCATGGCTGTCCATCTGCTTTCATAATCCCTATAAACAGCAAGCCGTGGGCCCTGACCAACCACAGCAGCAGCCACACAAACACACACACACACACAGACACACAAACACAGCGTGTCTCCATCCTAAATATCCTGCATGTGTGTGCGTGTGTGTGTGCATGTGCGTGGTAGGAGGTAGGGTTGGCGGGATGGGGGTTGACGTGTCCATTATGACGCCTGTATGTTAGCCCAGCTCGGCAGCTAATCTAACCAGAGCGGTGGAGCAGTGCGGGGGCGAGGTGAACGCGAGGTCGGTTCTTGAGCCCATCTGGTCGGCAGCAGGTAAGAGGCTTGAAACACTCACCCGCTGACACACTTCACGCTTGTGAGCTCATACACTTAAATGCAACCATAATTACAATCAGGTTCATCTGTAACATAAGCCTGCCCTCTACCTATATCCTGGCAGCCACCAATTAACACATGGCATTCACAGAAAACGATTCATAATCCTACAATGGCCGATAGCATGTGGCATGTCTCAGCATACACTGCATACACCTGGCATGTTAAATGTACCGAGAGGGTAACCCAGGTTTCCTCCTGTGCAATCAGAAAGGCTGCCAGAAAGGGAGACGGGTGTGAGAACAAGCTGTTTACTGATTGAGACTGGAAGCGTGACCCTACCGTGGCCCACGTAGGAGAAGGTGTAATACCTAAGTAATACTGCTGGCTTCACATCAGCTGCCCATCACACGTGTGTAAATGCACAAAACCATCACAGACACACACAGACCAGCCAAGCCAGGAGGAGCCTGTCAGTCCCTGATTAAGACCTGTATCCAAGGCGTGAAGAGAATCTGTACTCTGTCTGGAGGCTTCCAGTCAAAGCCTCTGGAGCAGAAGTAAGAATTAAGTCCTGGAGCTGAAGACGGATGGAGGAATTAAAGGGTGGATGAGGGCAGATCTCATTCTTTCACTCTTCTCTTGACTATGGTTGTGATCCAAGAGTGTTTGAACAGGAACAGGGATTATTGCCTCTACTGTGTGTGTGTGTGTGTGTGCATATGTTTCAGGGATGAAGCTAGATACTGCACTGCAGACTTCTGCCTTTAGCAACATGATAGACGGTCAAACTATGATGAGGAGGAGAGGAGAGGTCCGGTTGTGTCCGTATTGACCTCTGATTGAGTGGCCAATCACCGCTCCATTACTGAGAGAGACAGCGGGCTAGTGAGACAAACACTGCGTTATTACTCCAAGACTTACTCAGTAAAACACACACACACACACACACATAAAATAAATAAATAATCACACAAAACACACCCTTCCTCTCACACATACACTCATTAGGCATCATTCGCCTTGATTTGAAACACAAGGGAGGATGTTGTTTGAAAGTCCTGCTGTTGCCTAGCTGCCTGCGATACAGACAGACGGACGCAGAATCGTTTCCGTTTTCTCTGAGATATGCACATGTACGCTCAATGCCCGTCTCTCCGGGGAGGTCTCCGTGCCATTCCCCTACTTTAGACACACCAGCTGCTCAGTGTGTGCTCTGCAGTGTTAAGATCCCCTTCCCACCTCACACAAGCCCCCAGTGGTACCCATATCCACTATATACAGAGGCATAACAAAGCCCCCCATTTCCCTTTACTTCCCCAGTATAACCCAAACACCCCCCACATTCAAAAGTACCCCCAGGGCAGATGGGACCCTAATAAGCGTTACACTCAGAGAAATAGGATTCTTCACGGTGCCTTCTAAAGAGCAATTCCCAAACTCTGCCAGGGAGCTGGCTGGAAAAAAAAAGATGGAGTGAGAGACAGATGAGGGGGGGAGCAGGGTGGTTTGAATGGATGACAGGTTGGTATATGTGAGACTATAGGACTATAAATACATCTGATGAGACTATCGAGAGATACAAGGAAGAGGAAGGGGACAGATGAAGATAATTTATTAATGTGGATGTAGGAGAATGTAGCTTTGCATGCTGGATTCATATTCAGGAAAGTCAGAAAAACACCAACGAACTTAAAACAAGCGCATCATCACCGTACCCTATCCCAAAGGAAAGTATACTTTTAATATACTTTTAGCATGATTTGCTCCACCCACGCCCGCCCACAGACACAGTCACACACAAACAGACACAAACACAAGCATAAACATCCACAGATTGGCTGCGGTCTAATCTCTGAGTGGACTTGGCTCGACTGCCTTTTGAAGACAAAAAGCCTCTGCTAAGAAGATGAAGGGAATCTACATGGCCTCAAAGCCTCCCTTTTTAGATGAGGACACACACAGAGCGCTGGACTACAGCACAGCCAATCACATGCTGACACTGCCTCTGATCCACGGACCTCAGAGCAACCTTTTTTTTTTTTTTACCAAGTATGTGTGTGCGTGTATCTTAGGGTAAGCGCTTGTTCAGGATCCGGCATGACCCCCTGTGGTGGATCCTGATCCTATTGGTCACGACGCTCAGAACGCTGCTGAGATCTTAAATGAAATTCCTCCACTCACTCACTCACTCCTCCTTACTGACCCAGCAGGTTTTCATCCATTATACACCTAAATAGTACCTCTTCATCAGAGGATGTGGCTCTTTTTGTGTGTGTGTGTGTGTGTGTGTGTGTGCTGTCACTTAACATGTCTTAGCATATCAATCGTTAGGAGAACCGGAGAACCAGATTGTTCAGCTGAAACAGGCAGGTGTGGCCTTTTCCTGTGGACGAGCAGTTATGCAACAACGACACACCTAGAAATGAGCAAGCACACACACACACACACACACACAGGCACACATACACAGCAATGTAGCTTGTGTTGAAATTGTGAATTGTGAACAATTGTGAATTGTGAGTTTTGAGTGTGTGTGTTCTGCTGTTGTCCCCCTCACCCCACACAGAGGGGCAGAAAAAGCCCTCTGGAGTCTTCTATTCATGAAGCACAATGGAACCCCACTGAGGTTTTCTTCCTGTTTCCCTGTCTGCCCCACCCATCTTCCCCCACGGGGCAGGATAGAGGGGTAGGGGGTACCCTGTCCTGCCGGCCCAGAAACAGAAACTCAGCTCCCATCTGCCACTGAAACTCTCCCTCCTCCACCCCTGGTCCATCCACCCCCCACTTCACGCTCAACTTTTTTCACTCGTCAGCTTTTTCAGGACCTGCGCCAAACTATTTGTGCTATGAAATTCATTTGGAAACATCGCCTTTCAAACTCACCGATGAAGTGAAATGTGTTTTGTGATTACTGGAGAGAAATAGATGATTTAACCTCAGAATAAATGAGCTCGGCAAAACATATTTTTCTTATAATACTACAAATTACTAAAATACCAAAAATTCTGTGAAGGAGAAAATAATATTTCAGTGGCTTTAAATGTTTGGATTTATTAGAAACATTTTTGGAAATTTATCACTGTTTTATATAAAAGGACACAGGTGGAAGGAATAGTCTGGTATGAGAAAAACAAGCCATTTTACCCAGAATCCAAGGAAAAATTACACACTTTTGAATAGCTTTACTTAATAATGATCCCATTTTTAAAAAGTTGTTTTTGTCGTATAGTTTGAAGAAACTATAGTTTGAAGAATATTGATTATTAAATCGTCATTACCTCAGGATTCTAAAAACTTTCAGAAAATATTGTCTTCTGCAGACGAGAATAATGACTGTATATTCATCCCAAGCCTGCCAGTCTCTCCTTGAAACTTTATTCTGAGACTAATTCCACTTTCCATTCTTTATCTTCAGCTTCCTCCTCCATTTGCCTCCCTGTTTTGCCCTCCCACAGAACTCTCGCTGTTTGCTGCAGATTTATGGTCCAGGCTAACATGCACAGTATTGGCAAAGCATTAAACATGTCTACTCTTAATACTGTGAGCTCTCTCCATCGATAAGAGCCTTAATAAAAACATCCCCCTAGTGGATTTGTGTGTCTCTTTTTCACTTTCCACTCTCCTCCCTCCTCCCTCTCTCTCTTAACCACTGTTTCTTCTGGTGCTTTCGTAGTTTTAACATGGTCCTTCCTCACACCACTTCCCTTTCTCTCTCAACCTATTTCTCCCCGTCTCTGTCTCATTCTCTGGCCTGTGCCAGAGGCTTAATGACGCTTGAATGCCACTGCTATGGAGTTTTCTCCCTCACTCTTTTCTCATAAAGGATATTTAAAAGCCATGCCCCGAGATCCATCTATCCCAATATGTCTCTCCTGGATTTATCTCTCTTCCATCTCCTCTTTCTTTTTTTCCTATCCGCTTTCAGATGGATAGCATCACCCTGTATAACCCTTCTCCTTGTTTGGTTCACACATGTCCTATTTAACAGCGCTTGGCTGCAATTGGCAGACACCAGTTGTAAGTCTTTTATCTAGTTTCTAAATGCCTATTGGTACCCTAAACCTCTCCACTACCCCCTGTAGCCATCCGTATCAGTTATGCTGGTGAGAGACGAGCAGCTGTTCCCCTCCCACTTCTTTTTCCTTTGCTGTCTCTCATGTGGTGTCAGGGATCTGAGCATCATAAGCACATTTTAAATATTAACAAAGACCACTTTGCACGTATGAATAATACAGCAGAGAGGGCCAGCGGCTGGCCAGTGATCCCATCCCCAGCCGCCTGACGGCCATAAAACTAATGCACTGCTCTGGGCTACCGGCCCGGCCTGGTCTGCTAACAAGACTCGCCTCAGAACCTGGTCTGACCCATGGCCTGGGCCAAACAGAGCTGTCTGTTTGTCTATCTTGGTGTCCAATCACCTGTCCAAATCTTTGTAGATGCAATAGCTTGGCAGCACTTTTGTTATGACGACATGTTTCAGAGACACTTTAATCTAATCTGACATCTCACTCTGTTGAGTGTGTTTGCAGCCTGGACCGCTTTGGTGTTTATTTGAAGTTAGCTTTGTTGACATATTCCTTCGTTTTCATGCATCCACAATTTGTACTCCGCTTCAACTCTCAGACAACGGAATAATTCTACTGACCAAATTGTGGTGCCAAATAACAAATACTTTTCACATTTTACCTGCCCAGACACTTTTGAGGGATCTGATTCTTCTTTTAGTCTTCTTGTAGCCACTGCACCATTCTTTAAAAGCAAGAGCATTCCCACACTTAACACAATGAGACAGCATGTCCTCGATGAGTGTCACTATTCAGCCAACCCCCTATGGGAGTGTCTGACATGTTACGCTCCCTAACTCTGAGCACTCTGCCATCCCTGCGCTCTCCTCGCCTCGCTCTCCTCCTGTCTTGACCTCCCAGTCTGGACCCTGGTGTCCTGCCCCTCCCCCAGGACTTGCAGGGCACCTGGTCATCTCCATTTAATGCTGATCTGTCAGAAACTGCACGTAAACACACTCTCCATATGTCTGTTTTGTAACTCTCATGTAGTCATTAATAATGACCAAAACAAATGTGTGTGCGTGCGCACACACACACACACACACACACCCTCAGAGAAGCAGTGGCCAGAAGGGTAGTTACTCCAGACAAGTGTTCCTGGCAGTCTGGGTAATTAATGTGTATGTCAACACAGGGAGAGGAGCACCACAGCAGAAATGTGAGCTCAGCACATCCACAATACAGGCAGAGACTGAGACAAGAGGGGGGAGAAGAAAGGTATACACATCATGGGAGAGAAGATAAATGCAATCTGTCTGTCCCATCATGCATTCCCTAAATATATCTCTGCCTTCTCCTCTCCCAGACAAAAACTTTACTGGGGCACACTGAGCTATTGTCCCCTGCGTCCCCTCCTCCCTGCTCTGCTCCCCTAACAGGACCTCACTGCAATCCTCAACTGTTTATTTCAATGTTTCTCATTTCTCGTGCAAGGATTTTGGAATGGTCCACAATTTTAATAAACATAAGCTGCTTTTCTGCTCTGTCTGTCCAGGGAAAACACACATGAGGACCTTGGGAGGTACGGCTGGGGTTCTTATTGACATTCTAAGAAACACCCACAGACCTGGACAGGCGGCCAGGGTAGCCCCATGGATAATCTTTGTTATTAGGGAAAAAAAGACTTCTTCAGCAGATTTGTCCTCATTGTTCTTTTTTTCCTACTGTAAACCAAGCTTAATCCACAGTCCACTAAACCTTCAGATTTCTGCCTTGTTTTTCAATCTGATTTAGCAACGGGAGGGGAGGGAATGTCCAGGTGGAACTACCAAAGGAACTCATTGGAGATGTGCAGTGTCACCTTGGTATCCAGGTCCTAGCACATCAACTCACCAACAGAGTGGTTTGCCCTGAGTGCCAGGCGATTTCCCCATTAGAGCTTGCTGCATTCAGAGCAAAAATGCAGTCTTTGATGGCATTACCACTGGACAATCAAAGCCTGCAATGTTCTTGGCGCTGAACAGTCTGCAATACTAATACTGTGACTAATAATGTAATGATTAAAAAAGGTATTAAAGATCAGCATATTTTTCAGAAGCTGGTAAAATTCAGTAGTTTACAAACAACTTGTACACCCAAGACTGAAAACAAGTGTCACTAAATTTAGATTTAGCTAGGTCTCAAAACAAAACAAAAAAAAAACTCTTCCCCTCGGGCACTCCAAGTGCGTGTGTGTGCTTTTTTCTGTTTTACTTTTCACAAGGCTTTGCTTTTTCTTTTTTGGAGAGGCCAAGAAGGCACCGAGCAAAACCTTAATTACTCCCTGCGCACCGGGGGGTTTCGCTTTTTCCGCTCCAAGTAGAAAAGAAGAGCTCTAAGCAGGGGTCTACTGTAAAACCGAGGACTTTCCATTGTCTGTAAAAGTGCGTGGTCAATGTGAAAAAATGTGTGTGTGTGTTTTACAAATTTTGCAGCCTTGGCACATATCTACAATATTCTACAAAAACTTAAAAGTTATCTCTAGTTTGAAAGCTTACCGGTGCCAGACGCGGCATATCCCCCGACCAGAAGGAGCAGCAGCAGAGGACCGAAACCTTGGTCACGCTGAATCCGAACACAAAACATCTTTTCCGGCTATGCCGCTGCGAAATGTCCCGGGTAACCTATGGTATTCTTGACGCACCAAGAGGCGCTTCTCCAACAAAGTCTTTGCCTATGAAAAAATTCTCAGAGCGCTCCAAAAAAAATTAAAAATACAAACGAGTCAATTAATTGGTGTTTGGAATAATATGCGTAAATTTCCGTCCGTACGATCAAAGTTTGAAGAGGCCTGGAAATATCACACCCTTTGAATAAAAAAAAGCAAATTGACGTTACTATTCCTGGTAGAAATCATTTCCTGCGCCGCCTGTGCCCGGTTGGACGGCGAGCCAGAAGCGCAGCGATGCCACCAAAAAGTCACCAAAAAGTTTGGCGCATCATTGATCTGCATGGAGAGATCAAATTAGACGAGAGAGACCGTTTCCCAGCAAAACAGAAACTTGGTTTGCGACCATTAATAAATAAGCCAATGGAGCCGCTGTCAGGTCGCCGTGTGCGCTGCAGACTGGACTCCCACACCTGCCGAGGGCCCCTGGGTGTCTTGTCTTGTCCCCGTCCGCAAGGTGTAAACAAGAGCACGGGGATCAACGCGGAGCACAATGCCAGCCTCCGGACTACCAGTCCCCGCCC
>OOFE01000453.1:38347-53541 GCA_900323365.1 Monocentris japonica | reverse complement strand
GGGGCGGTGGGGGGGGTGCTAGCCTGTTGGGTGACAGCACCGCAGAGACGCTGGGACACCCAGGGCAAGCCCATTCATCAGCTACCATCAGGAGCTAATGAAACACACAGAGAGAGTGATTAAGACACAGACACCTACTACAGCAGCCCCCCATGCTTAATGCATTAATCACAGACACTTTCTGCGTGCATGCGTGCGTGCGTGTCTGTATATGTGTGTGTGTGTGTGTGTGTTGGAGGGGTGTGTGTTGTGCATGTGTATTTCTTAGTGGGGTGGCTGCTGCACGTGTGGAGAAGGTGCTATTGTCCTCTCTCTGTTTGCCCTTGGATATGGTCCACCACCTTTGTGGCTCTGCCAGTAAAAAACCCAGGGCTTGGGCCGGACATTAATACAAGACGCTGTTCTCCTGCTGATCATTAACTCTAGGTGTTAATTGATTAATTAAAGCTGGCTGATAATGAGTGAACACCAGATACCCTAAACTACATTCTGTCTTGGAGAGGCTTGCCCTGTCTGCTCAGCAAATGAATAATACAATGCAGATGGCACAAGCATTATATATTTATTTTTGTAAGACTTTTCCGCAGCCGATTACTCATTGCCGTCTGGTTATATATAAGTTTGTCATATGAACTTGGGGGCGGGGAGCCACAGCAAGTCTCAAACAATGTTGCAGCATTAAGGCAATGCTTCAGATTGGTTCAGATGACGTCCAACCGCCATCTGGGATGTAACCGTCAGAGAGGAGCTGCACACTGTTTATGACAGAACCAAGATGAGGTTTTAATACCCGGTTTTATTACCTAACAAATGAAGACAGGCTGAAGGTGATTATTTATACCTATTAATTAAGTTAATTAAGATGGGAGGATTTGCTTCCCGCGCCCCTGTTGTTAATTACATCTATGTCTACAGTGCAGGCTAGATGCCGTAAATACAGATGTCATCTCAGCACAGCTACTGGTAGAGATTAGCTCAGCAAGTGTGTGTGTGTGTGTGTGCATGCGTGTGCGTGTGTGTATGTGTGTTACCATGCACAGGCTTATAGATCAGTGTTGCCAATAGTAATAGTAAAGTAATAGTATTCAGTCTGTTCTCTTATCAAATTCGAAGTTATAGTTACAAACAGTAAGGCACCGTGAATTTGAATTTACTCCGAATTGAGTGAAACAGGAGCTCACGTGACTGGAGCAGGCAGTAGTTTGAAATAGAAATAATGCAGCAGAAAGCACTTTCCTTAAATGATAAGTGTCAATTTTGTGTTGTGAATGATGAATGATGAATGTAAGACGGGGAAAATGATGAAACATGGCTCTGTTTTCATCATATCACGACTGTTTTAATCAAATCGGCTTTAACTTAATCAAATCACTATAATAATAATGTATTTTTCAATTCACGTGCATTTTCATCACCTCCATTTTTATCTATTAATTTGGTTACTTCCACCTCTCATAGTGTGGAGGTCGGGGTGTCACATGGGTGCATACACTCCGATATCAAGTTTTGCGCGCTGAACAGCAAATGTTTTTCTTGACTAAAACAACCAAAGTTGTTTTACTTAACGAACCGTAACCGAACCGTAACCGAACCGTAACCGGGGGTAATAAATAAGTAAATAAATAAATAAATAACCAGATTTATTTATATTTTTATTTATATTTATGTTATGACAAAACATCAATCATCATTTATCACAGAAACACTGCAGTTTAAAAAATACATATCAATTTATCAATTTATTTTATTGTGCCCTATATTAAAATCAACCCTACAGACTTTGCAAAAGCCACGGCCACTATCCTGGTGACGAGCAGATATAAATGGAAACTGTTCAGTCCAGCTCTGCTTAAATTTGCAGGTGTATTTGGGTTTTTTAGGTGGAACGCCGTCCTGCCCTGACATTTTGACAACAGCTAGCTAGCTAATTCTTTCAGCATTCAACTGGCCTGCCTGCCTGCGCAGAGAGCAGCTGCGCACACGAACCTTGAATCGGGTGGGTTGAAATTGCATGTAGTGTGTGGATTGTGTTTGTAGATTGTGTTTCATACATGATCTGGCATCTTGGGTAACATCAGACAAACATACAAAACTTATGGATCCGTGTTTGACGATAATTCATAATAAAGTTTGAGGGCCATGCAAAGTTTCCCGGGAGAAACAACAAAATGGGAGGGCACCGGGAGATGGCCTTGAAATACGGGAGAAACCCGGAAACAACGGGAGTGTTGGCAGGTATGGAGCAAACCCACTCTCTTCCCTGCTCTATCTCTGTCCCTTCCCCGGCTCGCTTCTGTTACTGCAAATGGGACGGTGACCAAGGGGTCTGCACTACAAGCAGCAGATTAAAGGATTACCATTAATTAGATGCTAGGGACAGAGAGGGGCTTTGCCTGTCTTGGCCATGATACAATATCTGTTAATCTGCTTCGCTCCTGGATAAAAAGAAATCACTCCATTGACAGAAAAAATAGGAAAAAGCGGTAGGGGTCTAGGACAGAATTGAAAACAAGGAAAAAAGAGGTAAAGGAGCAAGAGGTGGGTATAGAGATTGGAGGGAGGGATGAAAGAGGTGGAAAAAAGAAAACATGCTTGTGGTCCTCTTGAATGTACATTAAGCATTTCCTGTGGAAAGAGAAGGAGCTGGACATAATAGGAGGGATGAGGGGGGAGGAGAGACCAAAAGGAAGCAACAATGAGTTAATAACAGAGGGATCTAGGGCGAAACAAAGGATAGATGAGAGGGGTGAAGTGGTTGGGGGCCGAGTGGAGTGACTGCGTAGAGAGGAACACTGAGCATGGGACAAACAGGACAAACAGGACAAAACTTTTTTTTGGCAGCGTTGCTCAGATGGGGTTGGCCAAATATTTCTGACTGAAAGACATTTGTCCATTTCATCTGTCAACTGTATGAAAGTGAAAAATGACCAGCTGCACATTTCAGATATAGCGTTCCTTTGTAAGCAAGTGTCATTTGTAATTGAGGGCTTGGTCGGATGGATGGCAGGTATGCCAGGTGATTGACAGGTGATTGGTCAGAGTTTGATAAGGCACTGGCCCGTAATAGAAGTCCTGACCCTGCTTTCAGTGCTATTAACCCAAGCCAGATAGACTGACTTGACTTCATCTTTCTTTGACAGGGGGTTTGGTGCTGTGCCCGGGGCCAGGAGAGTACAGGCCATCGGGGTCATGTAAAACACCCCTCTATACCTAACAGATAACCCGCACCCTGTCGGCATCCTGACTTCAGCTATTGTCATCCCAGTCTGGAATGATCACTGGCAGTGAGCCTACAGCTGTACAGCTTGTACTAGCATGTTCGCCCAAGAAAGTAACACCAGGCATCATTTATATGAAACATAAAATATCTGCAAAGTGAGTTTGAGCTAAAAAATACACAACCATGCATTTTGTGTGTGTTGGCTTGGTTGAACGCCTGAAGGCAAGTGCGAATTCTTGTTGCACTTGCTGCATTCGTGTCGCGTCTAGTGTAAATTTGAGTTGTGAAGGGGTAATTGATGGAGGAAGGCTGCGACATCATTTTCTTATGGCCAGGCATGGGGCACTCCCTCTATTTGAGGAGAGGGACTCTGGGCACCCCTTTGAGCCCCTCTCGCCTGAGACGCTAATTACTTTGGGGACCTGGAGAATTCAAAGGATTTAGATAGGGGAAAAAAAGAATTTCCAATTTACTGCACCACTTGATGTTTGTCTTCGTTTGTGGTATGACTTGCGCTTTGGAAAGCAAACGGACACAAAGTGCACATTTGTGCCTCCAGATAAAAGTGAAACATTATTAGAACGCTGTCAGCGCTGTGTTTATCCCCGGGGAGTGTGTGTGTGGGTAATAATCTCCTGGACAAACACACTGTAACCTCACCCCCTACTCTGTCAGAGCTATCTTCATCTCACAAAGCCCAACCCCTGCCTGCCCCGCTGCCGACATTACTGTTCATGCTGCGGAGCCACCGGCCCCAACCGGCCCTCTTTGCACTGGGAATAAATTACTTTTGAGAGTTTAAACACAGAGCCATCAGTTTCATTTCTTGATTGAATCGTATCTCATTCTCTTTTATCACAGCGTTGTTTAGACATTTACACAGACCTGTGAAAAATTCAATAATCAGTTCACAGTTGAGGAATCTGGATGTGACATCTTAGAGGCCTGAAGTCCTCAGTCCTCTAGGCTGATGAACCGATTACTTGCAAATAATCTTTCCAGTCCTGCTGCTTGTATTATCAAAATTTTGTAATGAAATTCAAATAAAAACGGCCACATTCATTTTTCATTAGCTTCTAGCTTAGCTTGCATTACTGATTGAGAATAGTCTCTTGCGGACGGTGGAAGGTGCTGTCTAAACAGTTTAAAACATGGCTTCCTTGACAACAGAGCCTCTGAAGCACGATAATCAGAATCAGGTTTTCTTTATGAGGTCAACCGACAGTAATTGCCTAGCAGGTTGGTCAATTAACACCTTTTCCCCACACGTGTGCACGTCTGTGCTGCACCTCTCTCCAGTGGTTGAGAAAGCTGTTTATTCTATCCCATATATCATTTAGTCAGTATGCATTAGAACTGCAAATCAGATGTTGGATATTTTAGCTTATCGGCCAAGAAGAGGAGTGTGTGTTTCATTCTTAATCAGTGCGATACGCTTTGGAATTATGAGGCCATCATACCTATGAGATCTTAATTTGAGAGGTTACACTGCTGCCAACTAAAAGCTATAAAGAAGCTCAATGGTGAAATGAGGATTTGCTGAAAAAAAAGGAATGCTCTGTGATTTAGTTGTCATCAGTAGAGCACCCCTCACGTACGCACAGACCGTGACCAATGAAATGGGAATGAGAGAAAATGGATGGTAAACTTTCCATCATCTCCATTCTTTCCTATTTAACAACAGGATATTTTGCGTTCACTCTGAGTGGCAGAGACCAGTAAAGCCACAGTGTTTTACAGCCTCCCAGCTCAGTGTTGACAAAGATTGGGCACCAGAGAGGCGTGCTAGAAAGTCACAAAGTCATGTAGGACAGAGAGTGTGGGTTTGGAGAGCGATCCGATCCTTCACTGACAGAATCTAGTGTTGTTAATGTTTTAAGGCATTAACCAGCCACAGATTCACACTTTAATTGAGCACCCGGTGAGCAAGGTGTCAAACAGCACAGCCCTCCAGGGTGGCTGATGTGGTCTAAGTATGTGACTGTATGTGTCTATGCGGGTTTGTTTGTGTGTGTGTGTCTTGGTCTGAGCCTAGTCTGTGTGGGAGTGTGACAGACAGAATGAGACCTCTCAGCGGAGGGTGTTGGAGAGACAATCAATACTGCTCACCAAGGTGTGTGACCACAGCCCTCTCTTGTTATGCTCAGGAAGGGAGGCTGGTGCTGAATCTGGCTCAGGAAGAGCCAGGGGAGTATAGACACACACCGAGAGAGGCCCCCTGACGCTGCCCTTTGCTGTCTTTTTTATGATACGTGACAAAATAATTAGTCTATATAGAACCCCTGAAAACATCTCCCTCAGGTGTATTATCCCTGTGTATCTTTTCTGTGGAGGAGGACCGCTACAGTCTTGTTTCCTTAAGATTCGCCACATACAATGAGACCAGGTGTCCATTGAAAGGCACCTCCATTTTAAATGCGATGATGCTATTTCTAGATACACTATGCCGACGAAGACATGGCATGATCAAACCAAAACAAAAAGAAGATGATACCCTATTATCTGCAAATCAGAATCCCAAAGGTGCTTTTGGATTAAATATAACAGTGAAAATAATGGGCATATTTTTAAATTTGATGATGCAACCCGATCCTTCTGGACAGCATTTTCTTGGACGTAGACTGTGGGACAGTTCTGTTGAGCTGTCCCTGATCCCCATCCATTTCTATGCATGCTGCCAGTAAGCTGTGCCAAAGTGCTGATAGCCCTCATTAGAAAAGCGGGATGAGGAAAGAGTCCAACTAATGCCTGCCCACACTGAGACAATGATAGTGCAGGATCTCCGCAGGAGATTTGAAGGTCAACAGGGAAAAACAGGTTGTAACATAGCAAACAGAGGCCGATGAAAATGTGACCATTTAAATGGAATACCTTGTGCTGCCGTATAAAGGGGAGATAAAGGGGAGTGAGGATGTTTTCTCATGCTTGTTAACGCTGAATGAATTTGACTGCAGAAGGAAACAGACATGCTGATTGAGGTGACTGTGTATGCATGTGTATCCAAGTGAAGCGTGTGAGATTTCCATGCCAGAAGAGCCAATTTATTCACAGAGAGCATTGCACTACACTGTAAAATGTACACTGAAAGTGTCGAATATTTGGCATAGATTGGGACAAAGTGCAGATATCCTAACAAGTTTTTCATTATCCAATGATACCCAAGATAATTCTATCTACAGAGCCCACAAAAGCCAACATTTATCCAGCCCTCAGGGCAATGCCTGGGGAGCCTTGGCTCTAAGCCGGCTAGAATATGGAGTTAAAACAGGTCACATCCCATCTCCGTTATCCTCAGGCAAAACTACACATCCTCATTTCCACCATTTCCACATGTCATCACTACCTCCTCTCGCTATGACTACATTTATCCTCATACTTTCTCTCTTTCTTTCTCTCATTCAAACACACACAGACACACACACACTCACACACATGCACACAAAGTAGATTCACACCATCAGCTCACTTGAAAGCCTTCTCTCTCCTGCAGTTCTTTGTGAAAGCTCTGGGGTGCTGCAGGTGTGGTGAGGGCCTATCGGTGCCAGATAGGGCATGAGGATTACACCCACACTAGATTAAACCACCACCATTGCCTGCTGGGAATTCTAACAATTATCGGCCTTGAGGTCCTGAGGCAGAGGAGGGAGCAGCCAGGCATTAGCTGCAGTGAGGGTAATGTCTCTTGTCCATCTTGAGCACTGGTCTGCCACACTGAGATAAACACTGCCTGCCAGGCGAATGCATTACAAGACATCAGATGTCTCAAATTGGTGCTGTTAAAAGGCATGTCTTGAAATGTACTGTCGACCGTTTTGTTTCATGTGATTGTAAGTGTAAGTGTGCGCTGCTGCTTATCTCTTTTGTTTCATCCTGCATCCTTGGCCACAGCAGACGGCGGTCATCGATGCTGCTGTTGAAGGTAAATGTCCCCCCCTTTGCCAGCCACACAAAAGCAGAGCTCTTTGTTATTTAGGAGCTTGTTGTAAATTGAAGGGCCCTTCTGAGGGCATTGGGGAGAGAGAAAGGGGTTTGTAATGAGAGCACTCAAACACCATATGCTGCTCCCTTGCACCTCCGCACTCAAGATTGGCTTTTATTTTACCCTTTTTCCCTCTATCGCACACTCTGCTCTGAATTCCCATTTGCCCATTTTTGGAATGTCATTGAGAGTCTTTGACAAAGACAGGCTGAAGTGAATGTGAAAGCGTGCCCCTGGCCTTATCGTCTCGTGGTGGAGTGGGCCATCTGACCACCAGCAGTAGGTTGAGCCAACTGGGGCCATTAGCCCAAACCTTGGAGACCAGGGCGGCCTCTACAGCCAAGCCGCTCCACTCTCCTTCAAGCTTCAGACTACTCTGCCCACCTCAGCCAGCCCCCCTCTGCAGGGGCCAGCTCCTCTGCTCAGCCAGATCCCACTAGAGTACACTGAAAAATCCATCCAGTCAACCCCACTCCCCTGTGGAGGGGAAGGAAGTGGAACAGAGAAGTGAAAGAGCACTGGTGGCAAAATGGGACTTGTAAGTGGAGATGTCAGAAGGGGTTCAGTCCCAGGGGAGCTCACTTTATATTGTTGACCAGATGACCTTGAGTTGGGTACCATGGAAACATTTCTACCTTGACTTTGTGAGGTGTCTTAGTGGCTCTGCATTTGTGTGTCGACAAAGCCCTCTCACCTTAGAACAGAGAGAAATCGCCAAAGGCAAAAGGCTGGAAATAATAGCAGGACGTCTTGGGTACCTGGGGAAGCAGAGTATTAGCAAGAAATCTTTTGAGGTGCTGCTGTTCATGCTCCACAGCTCCTCTTCAGACAGGTAGCTGTATTTGAAAGCTATTGATGGCCCTGTTCAATCAATGGAAGAACAAAGTCCTGAACCAAAGTGACTGAGAAAAGTGAGGGTAAGTGTGCGTGTGTGCTTGTGTGTGAGAGAAAGAATTTGTTTGTGAATGTGTGTGTGAATGTTTTGTGGGGGTTGCTAGTGTGTGTGTGTTTAAGAGAAAAAAGAGATGAAAATACCAGATGGACAGCACCCTGGACAAGTTGCCGGTCTATCACAGGGCTAACCCACGTGAACATGAGATCATGCAGACTCCACACAGAAAGGTGGAGAATCGAATCGGGCAGGGAATCTGACCGGGCCCTTCTTGCTGTGAGGCGACAGTGCTAAGCACTGAGGTACTGTTGAGGGACTGATCTCTTTCATCATGATGTCATCATGGACATGTACCAAGTCTGCGTGCATGTGAATGTTTATTTCTACTGACACTGTATTCAGCTGTATTGGTTTACTGCTGCTTCGGCTTTGATATCCAAATGAAATCAGATGGCATACATTAGACCGATAACATTTCTTCAGGCATTCAGTAATATTAGACATTGGGTCCCAAAAGAGAGATTTGTATGCAGTCAAATGTGCAAAAACAAAATCACACAAATGCTAAATAAGTACATGACAATGATCCTTTTTCATGCTGCCCAAAGACAAATGCAAACATCTGTAGTTAAACAAGCAAATGTTTGTCATTAGTATTTGCAAAATCATTTGATTTGGAAGTACTTTGAATGAAAGATTAACTGAACTTCAATATCCCAAGTCAGCCATTTACTGCAGATGTACCTGCTTGAGCGTGATGGGTTTTTGCCCATTCTCCCGGTCATGTCATGGTTTATTGTCATGACTGCAGCTGTGTGTCTGTAGGAGGAGGAATATGAAGTGCACACATCTTTCTTTCTGCCATACCCCACCCACTGTCCTGCTGTCCTCTCCACAGCCCATCTGCTAGCTCATCGCACATATAGAAAATAAAGTGATACGCCCTTTCATTGTTTCACTCTTTCATGGTCATACACCAGCCACGTTTATGACTTTGCTAGTCAAATCCAGAGCAGGATTTGAGAGTGTGGTTATGCACTATTGGCAACAATTGTTTGATTAAGATGGCAGGCAAATGTGGTCATGCAAACAATCTCTGATGAATCATGTGTTGTTTGTTTGCTCCCCTCTCCTCCTGCAACAGTGTAAAAGTTTGCTTTTTTCGTCTACATCCATTAAGAATTAATTACACACTCACTTGTAAACAGTGCTCTAAATACAGACTCTGTGTGTCATTGTTTAGCATTTACACTGAGTAAGCATTTGTAGCCTTGGAGTTGGCATCTCTTTTCTTGTGAAGTGCCCTTGGAAACCATTCCTTTATATCTCAATTAAAGTGCTTTCCCTATGCCTCCCCTGCCCTGAGCATGGCCATTATCACCATGGCTCCCAACAGTCTAATTATGCCCACTCCAGACATCACAGCAACCCCCCCCCCCCAAACCTCTACCACGCCCACACCACTCTATCTTGGACCTTGGCAGGCTCACCTCAGCCTCTTCTCAGCCTCCTCTCAGCCTCTCAGCCATCATTAGAGTATGGGATCGGCAGTGTGTTGCTGGGTGTCTCTATGGGAGGCACTGATGAATACCCCTGGGGAGAACTGGCACAGCAAGGCTGCTGCTAAACCCTGAACTACTGTCAGCAGCACTTTGTCTGAACATGATGGGTTCCTGTTAAGAGGCAGTGCTGCCATGGTCAAGCCCACACCCCTTACAGTGTACAGTAACAGAGACCTCCAACAACTTGCCCCATAACTCAAAACATGCTCTGTTGTCTGGAAGGCAATTTTGTCACACTAGTCACTATTTAGCACAATTACAGTGTTAACACTGAAAAAACTCTCCAGAATTATAATGACTTGAGATTCAATAGGTTACTGTGATATTACATTCATTTAGCAGACACTTTTATCCAAAGGTACTTGACACTATGTGGGGGTAAAACCCACAACCCTGAGACTCTCATGCTCTCAAGACAGAAACAAGACACCAGGCACACATACACATATACCGCCCATATAACACCCATTACCAATAACAGCAATAAATACACAAACCAGTCAGGCAAAGCCTGTTAATAGACCCATAGAAGTGCAAAAAAGTGTCAAAACTAAATAAAATCTAGTGCCACTCACGTTCCACACTCATATTGCCTCAGGATTAGTGCTGTGGTGGGACTCGGGTGATGTCCTGGTCATGATAGCTCTCTGAGGTGGACAGAGAGAGAAATATGACGTGGCTGGGTGAGGTGTAGCTTTCCATAGGCAGAGTGGTGACTAAATGGAGAATATGGAAAAGAACAGAACTGCCAAGCGACAAGTCTAAGGAAGTATAGAGCTACAAACAAAGCACACCTGTGCTGCATAGAGAGCACAAACGAGACTTCACCATCATAAATCATGCACCTATAGCACACAGTTACCTACTCAGATTTAGACTCCGGGGGCAGACTTTGGGAGCATACCAAGAGCGTTGTTTGTGGAATAAGCTGCCTTCACTCAATAACAAACTAAAACTTAGGACATGCCTGTGACATATAGGGGGGTAGACAAAATAACAGAAATGGTGTATGAATTTAAAGTATTCAAGGCGTAAGGGCCAGCTTTTGCCTTCAGAATAGCTTCAATCATCCTTGGATTGCTTTCATGAGCTGTGTGTAGTGGAATATTGGCCTGTCCTCTGAGAAGGAAAGCCTCCATTCTGAGGGAAGAAGGAGATGGGAGCCTACTTTGCACTCTGCGCTTCAGATCTTCCCATTAAGGTTCAATGATGTTTAGATCTGGTGATTGGGGAGGCCATGGGAGACATTTGACCTCATTCTAGTGTTCATTACCCCACTCTTGAATTTGTTGAGCAATGTGAATGGGGTATTATCATCTTTGAATATAGAAACATCATGAGGGAACAGTGTTTGCACCTTGGGGTGCACCTGGTCCTGAAAAATGGCCTCATATTCCTTGGCTGCTATATGATCATGCAGCGCAATCACTGATAAAATGACTCCCAGTAGATGGCTGCCCATACCATTAGAGATCCACCACAATGATTAACAGTTGTCACAGCCATTGTGGATTGAAGGCATCCTTTGGCCTTCTCCAAATGTAAACCTATCCAGATGAAGGAAAAAGAGTGAAAGATTACTCGTCAGGTCCAGGGTATGCATCTTTGGGTACAATGGATTTCTGTATGACAGTCATGACATAAATACCAGCTCTGTGAAGCACATGATGTGCAGTTTTTGTTGAGAATGGGTCACAGAGGTGTTGATTCTGGTAATTTTGGAGATCAGGTGTTTAGCAACGATCCTGTTAAGCGTCCGTCTATCCCTGTCAGTAGGCTTCAACTTCCGACCATCTTTCTTCTTTGTCAGTGCAGTTTGTCTATGTTTATTACATGTTGTCATGAATTCAGAACTGTTCCTCTTGCCTCATCAAACAATTTTACAGATTGTTTTGACTTAGCAACCAGTTGCTAATTGGCATTCAAGTTGTTATGACTCAGCTAGTTAGCTGCCTTTGTAACTGTGATTTAGTTCCTTCAAAGCTGAAGTCCCTTTTCATGTGGTGTCTCTGTTATTTCGCTCTCCTCTATCTAATCTATCTCTATTCAGCATATATAACGTCCTCTTGCGGAGTGTATCTCTTGATGTTGCGCTACATCTCTGGGCTGACAGCTATCAGTGAGCCTTGACAGATATTCTGGCCCAGGCCAGACCAGTTAGCCTCAGTGAGGTCGTCTGTACACACTGACAAGCAACGCATCACTCCTCAGACTGCAGACACACAGCATCATTAAAAGTCCATCCATCTGAACAGACTGTCTCTACTGCTACCCCCATGGGTCATTGTGAATCACTGTGGAAGGGGAGAGAGGGAAGGAGACGGAGAGCGGTACACTGTAAAAATTCAACTTACATTCCAGCTGTGATGGGTGTTAAATAATATCAATCACATTAGTCAAAAGTCAGGAGGCAAATGCAAGAAAAAAGTACCATACCACCGACTTTCATGTAGCTGTAGTGCATGCTATTTCCTGACAGAGCTGATGACGCCGAAAGCACTCCTTTCACATATGACACCTAATGAGTATTATTACACTCTTACTAGAGCTCCATCTCTGTGATAGCTTAACCTTTAGAAGTGAGTAGGTGAGATAAAAAAAGATCTTAATTCCATTAATTGCAAATTACTTTTTTCATTTTACATTTTTCCATGATGTATGGCTGTTAATGTTAATATGGAATACTATTTCTGCCACACACAAAAAGATATGAGATATACTTATGACATACAGTATTTTGTAACATATTAAGTCGTAATTATGACTTAGTATCTCATCATTATGACGTAAGACAAGAAACCCTTTTATGTGAATTCTGGAAAAGAAAATTCTAGAAATTAAAATTGAATGCATTCTGGGAAATATGTGTGAGAATATTTGACTGTCATATCTAATTTGTGCATGCAAAATCTACAAAAAAAGAAATTTAAACAACTTGGTGAAGGCTGAGTAAATTTTTGTCTTAGTTTGACATCATTGCTCTCAAAGATATATCACTAAATAGCATTTCAAGTAACTTCAAGCTGTTTTCCTTGTTTGCGCATCCGTCATCTACAAATCAAGTGGAGTACGACATGATAAGTCAATTGTACTAGGAATGTTTTCAGTAATTGCAAATAGATTTTATGAGTTCTGTAATTTAATACCATGTCAAATCATAATAACTTGATCTGCAGCCTATTTAATTCAGTGACTATTTCATTCATTTTGCTTAATGAAGCAGTTCCAGTATGAAAAGGGATTGTAAGTATAAACAGCTAAATTAGTTGGCTGAACTGATAGCAGATAAATTGTTTTGATGAATGTTTTATCCAGTGTAGAGGTAAAGAGAAGAGTGAGTGTAAGAGAGAGAGTGGGACCGAACGGCAGAAAGTAGGAGGAATAGATACAGACAGTAGAAACGAGAGATTAGAGGGCCAATTATTTCATCTCCATTGTTGTTTGTGACTAATGATGATTAGGAATAGCACACAATAATTACAAATTCACAGACAGGGGCGCAAACAAACTGTATTAACACAGCAGTATATATCTAGTAATCAACAATGATGTGGACTAATTAGCAGCACAGCCAACGACTGCTGAATGCCTTATCACATAATTCACATTGCTATCCAATACACTGGTAACAGGCTGGCTGATGAAAAGGACATTCACTCCACAGGCATTATGAATAAATGAAAAAAGTTGTTATTAAAGCTTGTTAATTCTTTTCTGTAATAGTTTCCTCTCAGCGCATGCCTTAAAGATGTATTTCCTGAAGAGAATGCCCCATCTTTCCTGTGAGGCCTTGGTTTTTGGTAATGCAGCATACAGCGGCGGGTGGCAGGGATAGATGACGTGTGGGGGAACATTAATCACATGCATGCGTTTGCAAAATGTTCTCTTTTTGTTTGTGCCGCCGGGCTGCTTCGCCTCTTTTAGTTCTGCTTCTTCGACACACTAGCAGAGGTGCAACAAAACAAGGGCAGCATCATATGAAGTCAGCAACTAGCAATAGCCAAATGAACATTCATATGTTTAGGTCTGGCCCAAAATGGGTTTGTGACACTGTGGCTTTGAATTCAATGATCATTTTACAATTATTTATCATTCAAGAATCCAAGTTCTGGTCCCTGGTACTACACGAGTGGGTTGGCTTACAGAGGGAATGGGATTCAGCCGGCTTACAAGCTCACCGCTCCCCCTCTCTCTCGCTCTGGTTCGTCACTTTCTCATTCTTCTCCTGAAATATTCAGCACTCATCCCTTCATCTTTTCAACCCATGTAAGAGTCCCAGAGGAGCAATGGGTAAAGATCACTCCTCATGAACACTGCCGTATTTTCCCAAAGGTGTTCTCACTGAGGAGAAAAAAAAAATCTAAGTCGCGGAATAGAGATGGCTGCTGGCTCAGAGAAAAAAAGATAGAAGATGGGAGATGATGGGAGAAGATGGGAAAGAGAGAGAGTGAAAAGGAGGGACTTTATTGTCATTCTGTCAGTCGGGTGTCATTCTTTGGTTCCTCTCCCAGGGGCTCATTGGTAGACCGTCAACTCCATCCAACTCCCGTCTCTACTTAAGACAGAAAGACCCGCAGGCTCATCATCAACTCATTAAAAAGGACCAGGGATTTCCTAATCCTTTCATTTCATCACCTCCACCCCATTCTCATTTTAGGAGACATCAGGGTGATATGGCTCATCAAGAGGAGAAAATGGGCAAAGGCCCTTAGTGCTTAACAGGGAAGATATTCTGTGTGCCTCTGTTCTTCTGTTTCCAGCTGAGTTACTGTATGTGGAGGAGGCAGGTGTTGGGGTGTGAACACAGTGTAAGCTGATTATCGGGAACAAATAAATTAGTGCCTTATAGGACACTTCATGTTTACTTCCACACCTTTCTGTCTCTCAATCCCCCTCTCGATACTCTCACATCCTTTCCTGTCTTCATTAACGTTTGTGTCTTCCTGTATCAGTTGTCTTACAGCGACTGCCTTTCAGGTTAATTATAAACTTTAATCTAAAACAATGAGCAATTATATTTACAGAATACAATTAATTTATCATTTATTTTCTTTGATTATTTTCTAACTTACGTCATCCTGATTTAATTGATTGATTGAATTCTTACTACAAGTTTTACTATGCATTTATATATTAATAATAAGAAGAAGAAGATAGGAAAACTGAAGTTAGGTGAGTTTAGGTGAAATTCCTACTGCTTGTTTTAACCTGGTGGTGTCAAGTAGTGTCATATGAGTTGTCAAAACTTTCTGCAACTTATCGCATTCTCCTACGTGGCAAATGTTGTACTTCAAGCTGGTAAAGTAAGCACTAGGAATTATTTGCAACTGCTATTTTGAGCCAGGTGAGCTGGTGTGAATGCTGCTGTAGAACAGGCCTGGTGCTCTGAGGCTCCTGCTGTCCCCATTGCTGCCTGCCTGCTCCCTAGGGTCCGCGGAGGAATAATCAGTCATTAACTGGTGCAACCCCAGCTTCAGCTCCAGAGTGCCGTGTCCCTGGGAGGATCAATAGGCCAGGGTAATTAAAGAGCTGGCCGGGGAG
>OOFE01000453.1:2552-15564 GCA_900323365.1 Monocentris japonica | reverse complement strand
CCCCGCCCCTCCCATCCTAATTAAGGTGAAAGAAAGCCTTCCAAATAAAGCTGATGAGGGCTGACATGGGGCCATTCTCTGGGCTGTCTGTGGACATGAGCCCCAGAACAGGCTGAGGCGGAACAGGCCTGGAGACTCACGGTTTGGGGTCAGTGTCTATCCCCCTCCAGGGCAGTCCGTTCACACTCTCACACCTGCCTGTCAAAGGAGAGACCTGCAGGACATCACTAGGGGGGCAGGGAGAGGGGAGGCACTGAGGGAGAGAGAGAGAGAGATTTTTATTTGTATTTTTATTTATTTATTTATTATTAATATTATTTTTAAAATGTATTTATTGTTTAAAAAATACATTTATAAAATGTTTTTAGTGTTCATTGCTGTTCATACCATTGTTGCTGTGCTGACCCGTTCTATGTGGCATATTTTGTTATCCATATTGTTGAAACGGTTGTTCTTACCTGTTTATGTACATTTGCTTTGGCAATATAAGCACTGTCTTTTCATGTCAATAAAGCTCTTTGAAATTGAAATTGAAATTGACAGAGAGAAAGAAATTGAGAGAGAGAGAGAGAGAGAGAGAGAGAGAGATTTCACATTTTTAAATAAAGAGCAAACCCCAACAGACAGTAATAAACAGCACAACAATTATTATTATTATTATTATTATTGACTCAAGGCAATCTCAGCAGTACCCATGAGGCATGGTTGGTCAATATGAATTGAAAAGGTATTGCAGATTCGACTGTACCAGCTCAAGTCAAAAGCATGGCTGGATTGCCTCGTAGTGGTGACTATGTGAACTACCAGAAACACGAGAAAAAAAATGTTACACGTACGCTTGTGTACACCACACACACTCACTCACTGCAGCGCAACAAATGTTGTTATGTAAAATCAGGGCTCAACCTCTCCTGTCTCACTCCCTATTCACTGTTTCAAAAAGAAGACATTGATCTCAATGGGTTGATTCACATGCATTTCAGACTCTAGTTTATCTTATTTTACGTTCATATTTAGCTGTTTATGGACCTTCATAACCTGCTCATAATAAACCTGTAGAAAGTAATAAACAGAATATTGTGAGTATCACCCTGGAAGTGGAGCTATATATTGTTAATATGATTCAGTATCATATCAGGTCACATCGTATCCCAGCTGTCATATTTGGGTTTCCAGTAGGATATGAGCTTATCCCAGCTGGTGTAAACAGCTACACCTGTTTACACCTACCATACTAATGTATCGGTAGTTACACCCCCAGTTCAAATCATTTTATATAAAGAGTGTCTATAATCCTACAATACATTTTAGGAGGATACTATACAAATATCACAGCAAAATATATATAATGCTTATAGGAATATTATAGTGACACGATAGGAAAATACCATAGGATACCAAAAGGTCAGTATAAACTCACTATTGACTACCACAGACAAACCCTAAGTCCCTATAGGAGTAGTATCATGATTTTTCATTAGGGTGATAAGTGTTTGTGAGGTTTTTCCTCTAATTGTTTTTCCTCAAGTGCAGTGTTGATTTTCTGATACAAAATGATAAAAAGAAAATGTCATGAAGCAGACAGGAATTTAGAGAGACACAGTTAAAAAGACTATTATATTGTTTGTATTTACAATGAACTATGAATGTGAACAATGTTAACATTTGGTCTGCCATCTGTCTGTACATACAGTATTTTCTCCAGCCTGGCATACATTGAGTAGCATACAGTTCCTTACAATATAGAATATACAGTAGAGAGAGGTCGGCGTGATTCCTGCTTTCTTTAGGTTTGGATTAGATTTGGATTTTATTTGCATGCATGGCAAAATTTTGACATAAGATAGCAATAAGTAAAAGAATAAAAGATATGAGTGTGCAGTTGAGGGTCAAACCTGGTTGGGCTTGTTAAAGGTCCTAGACACTTTGAAATGAATGTCCTTATTTTCAGTCAGAGTACCAACAATGTTATGTAAGGACATGCAGCAACTGTAGACTTTGCATGTAGTGTGTATATTATACCAGAAACACATTATGATCTGGAATTACAGCATATTCTAGCAGGAGTTACTGCAGAAGAACAAGACACAATACAGTATAGAGCATTTGTTACACACTGGACATGTCTTGTAGTATAGGTGCTGCAATCTTCCTACTCCGAGCTGTGTTCAAAAACCCAATAATTCTTTAAATGGCTTCAACCACAGTGGATTAGCTTCATCAGTGTAATGCACCTGGTCACAGTGTGTAAAAGGCTTATCTGGCTTTGCAACGTGTGAGCACGGTTCTCTCACCACAACCAAAATATCTCACACAGTATGTACAGTCAGATCTGTGATTGACAGGTAAAGGGCTAATGGTTTAACTACACACCAGCAGATGGCTTTCTCAGTACCATATTTAGCCACAGTAGCATCCTGGAATAGGAAATATGGCCAGTTTTTCCCCCTGGCCAATGAGAAACATGGTTGGAGGGTGTGTTTGGAACCAAATGCACGTTTTGAGAGAGAGACAAGGGGAAATGAGGGGGGTTGGGTAATAGTTGGGGTAATTGCAATCAGCTTACATATATAACCTGCAATATGGAGATGTTTCAACTACTTATTGCCATGGAATGGATTTGTATGTACTCCTTTGAGCTGTCAGTGATATAGTTTACATTAATGGTAGGTAGACAGGCAGGTAGGTGGGTAGGTACATTAGGTAGTAGGTGTACTGCAGGTGTAGGTAAGTATTGGGGCAGGCAGGTGTGCAGGTAGATATGCAGCTACGTAAGCAGGCGGATTGGTACATTTGGTAAGTGGAGGATCGTTTGGCAGGTGGTTAGAATAACTTTACATAGATAGATTGTTTTCTCTCATGTGCATCATCTTGTGATTGTATGGATAACACAGTAAGCATCACACAAGGGTGAGGAAGGTGAAGACAGTCACGTTTCTTGCTCTTTGATGTAGGCATCCAATACTAAACCTACACGATAAACTACCCCTGCCTGTTGTTTCGGTACTTTCTTTAGGATCTTCTTGGCTTTTGTAATTCTTGGCTTATTGAAATCCATTACAAGACGCATCTACTTGAGTACTGCTTAATGGCAGCAATCCATTGTGGTATGCATTATCCATGCGGTCTCAACCAACTGCTCAAGCTCTTTGATGGCTAGGCTGGTAGATAGAGTAAGTCTGGGTAAGTAAGGACTGGGTAAGGTGATATGTAGGAAATTAGGTAGTGTTAGTTGGTATTTCTGTCACGGTTGGATACGGGTGTAGGAGTTGGCATAGCTGGGCTGGAGTCTTATGTCTATTCAGAAAAACATGTGTAAAAACAGTGGCAGAAGCAGCAACAGATAGCCGAGTCCTGGCAGCTTGGAGGCGTGGCCCGTCACATTGCAGTCGTCACTGTAGCAGCAGTGAACTCGGACACCCGGTGCTCTGTACCCCTGGCTGTTGGCCTGGCTGCAGAAAGACCTGTAGGAGCATGACTTCATCACCCCGCCTGAGAAAGAGACCGAAATAGATGTCCATTACTCTAGTTTAGTATCTGTCATAGTCTTACATGGTCGATTAGGGGAGATGGGACGTTCTTATCTGCTGCAGACCCGCTTGGTGATTTAGGCTGATGGGACGGTTGGTATTTTTGCATAAAAATCTTGCCTAGTGCAGCTTTTCATGAAAATCTAAGTGAGTTAACTTTTTTTAACATTTTGTGAAGAGGAGTTGCCTCAGTGACAGGAACACATGGTAGTCTAATTAAGGATATTGACTGAGCAGAAGTAGCAAAGCTGTTCATTCCCTAAAAAGCCCCAGACCCCCTGCTGCCTGAGATGTGTTTCTAGACAGAGCAGCCTGTCCTCTGTTTACACACACACACACACACACCCATACACACATGCACACACACTAGTTCAGATTGCCTTATTACTATACTGCATTACTGTAGTACATCTAGAATTTCTGTTTTCTATTCTTGCTACAGATGGGTACAATCGGGACCCTGAGTTGGAAGAATAAAGGTAAAGTGAACTAATAAAGAAAGGCTAATACACTGTCACTGTTGGACTCACTGTCATGGCCCACCACTACGGCACAGGCATCAGAGTAGTCGGGACAGGATTTGGAGCCTTGTCTGTTGCAGTCTTCATTATTGGAGCCCATGCAGGTGTAACACTGCAGAGCCTCACCTGAAGAGGACAGAAGAGAAACACTGATATGGAAGATGCTAACGCACTCAGTAAAGCACAATCAAGACAAGCTGCATCATGTCTTGTCAAAAAGAACATATTGCAACTTATGTGTTGGCCCCTGTTAATATAGCATAGCAGGTGAAGGAGAAACACTTATAGTAACATTGTACCATCCTAGTCTGAGAATATATATTGAGAGAGAGTGAAGGCCTCTTCCATCCATGAAGTACCACTGGAAGAAAGAACAGCCAGTTAAGGAGATGTTTTGTAGGCACCAAAGGAGATGTTCAGAGATGGATTGGACTGTGTACAGCTGTATAAAGAGACATTATTGAACCAGATCAAAGTGCTACTGATGCACACTTGAAGGGCAATACCAGTGTGTTATATGCTCTCCTGTTGATGGGAACTGTTTTTCATTGGGATATTTAGTATTTTATGCTGGTTCATGATTGCCATAGAGTGTGTAAAAAAGTGTATATTGCTGGAAAAATCCACAAAATTCCCAACATTTGAAAATCCCACACAGGAATACTATGGCAGTGATGACCTAGCAAAAAAATGGCCAGCAAATATCTCAGTTTTGGTAAAAGATGCCCAGTGGTCAGACACATCAAGGCAATGCTCACAAACAATGCTAATACTAACACTGCTTGCATTTTCCTTTGAAGAACCACGGTAAGACACCTGTGTACAGTCAGGACTGGCGCTGTCCTGGGACGTTGAGTCGAGAGGCAGAGGGGCACTTCTGCACACACACTGACTGTGGTTACTACTGCATCACCTCATGGCATTCTCTAGCTAAATCAACTGCATTCGTTAAATTCAGGGCGCCTGCCAGCTAATATCACCAATTTAAGCAGAGAGATGTATTTTAACCTTTATTTGCCCAGGATGCATAGGTTTGCTGAGCATGCATGCACAGGTATAGCACACGTTCACACCTAGTGCGGCGTGGGGGTGGGGGGGTGGCATTGTCAAGTGAGGGGAGAGAACTATTCACTCACTTTCTCCACCCATATCTTCCCAACTCACCCAAAGAGTCAACCTAGCAACCTCCCAGACAAAAAAAAGCACTTAAATGTCTCTCAGACCCTCTCCAGGGAAGAGCAGCTAGAGCAGAGAATTACTGGCCTTTGAAATATCTCTTTTACACTTCCTTTTGAAAACCTCCGCCCGTCTCTAAAATTCTAAAATGTCTCTCTCCAAAAGCAGGCTTTCATGCTTTTCGCTAAGAGGATCAAACAGAGTCTGACTCACAGGGACCACTGAAAGCTATAAACATTCTCCACAACAGCACTGCTCTTGTTTTGGCCAACAAAACTAACCTCCTTTACCCCTGGACAGTTTTCTTTGATCAGTCAGTCAGTGATGGCAGGAGTGCAAAAAAAACTGTGTTCAGAGAGAGTCAAAGCGCTTTTCAGTAGCTCAAACTAACCAAATCAATGTATTTGACAGCATAGGTAAGCATTGAAATTTCAAACTTTGGAACCTCATGTCCTCTAGGTTGGCCCTCTGTAGCACTCATCATTTTAAAACAACAATAACAACAACATCTCTCATGTGATTATGACTAGTTGGACTGTTTTCTTTCCTCCTTATGCTCCTCCTTGTGTTGACATGGCATGTAAAGGCCCCCTGCTGTCTCTAGTTGACCCCAATCCATCCCAACAGCACAGCCGCTTTCCACACATACTGGAAGAATTAGCCTGCAGGCCTATTAGGAGATTAGCTGCTGGGATTGCATGCTAGTTACACAAGAGGATGACAGACTGAAGGGAAGCAAAACTCAAGGGAATTAAAAGAGATATTAACAGCTTGCTGTTTACTTATCAGCAAGCTGTATATAAATATTACAGATCAGGTCCTAAAATGTCTGACCAACGTGACAAAAGATGCAAGCAGTTTTAAAACATCATTTCTTCCTGTAAACTGAAAACCCCATCCCCGTTCTGACAGTTAGAGCCTTTTAGCGCCCAAATTACTAGTTTTGAAGAAAAAGAAAGAAAAAGGCTGAAATACAGACAATGAAGATGCAACACAAGCTTAGAAAATATGAACAAATCAGATGATTAGGTATAGGCAGATTTGAAGAAACAGTGAAATTCAAGGGTACAATGGGAGAAGAGCAATCAAGGGGGAGACCAACAAGGGTTGAGAGTTCAAATGACAGGAGGAAAGAGGGTAGAGCAGTGATCCAGTGGAAAGATGAGAGATGAGGTGAAGATGGGAAAAAGTAATGATCCAGCTGAATAGAGTTAAAGAAAATAAAGTCCTTACTGTAGATAGCTAGGAGGACTAGGAAGAACAGGAGCAGTGGGCAGTACTGGACAGCTCTCATGTCGCTGGTGGTCTTTGGTCGTCCTGATTGCACAATGAAAAGCAGGTTGTTTGCTCCTAAAGCCCCCTGATTTTAATCTGAGCTATCAGATGAGCTAATATCCCCGCCTGCACCGACAGGGGGATTACCAGCTCCTCCACTGGGGCCTGCGGCTCCGTCTTGAGATCCAATACTTGTTTCCTTGGCCAGGCTAAGCGGTGGCAAGAGAGGTGAAGCAGTGGGATTCATCCTGTACCGCACACCTTGGAGATCTTTGCGCTCTAGCCACGCCCTTCCAAGCCTTGGCCCCTCCCTTAATTGCCCCTATCCTGACCTGGTCCAGCCATTCCTCTATAGACTCTCCTCATCCCTGCACCAGGAGTGACCACAACCACAACATGAAACTGAGCTCTATCTTCCTGGCCCTGTGGCACTTCAGCTGTCCATTCATTTTAGATAATGCTGTTTCTGAAGCACTTCATTGACAGCATATAGGAGAGTTATATAGGTTAAGGTGTCACAGGAATTTATATTTCCCATGTGAATGTAATGAGTCTATGTTCGGCATCATTTTACAAGTGCTTTTGAATATACGCCATTATTACATAGGCATTTATGTGATGTTGTACCTGTTGTGGACTGGACATCAATAAAAAATAATTCTGCATCACATGAGGATCTATGTGGTTGCTGCCATACCAGTCTCAATATGCTGTATGTTGCCAAGAAACAATATTGCCATACTCGTCAAATGTTCTGTAATGTGCTTGTGTTTCTTCAACAGACTGGCAGTGTGTCCTGATTCATCATCGGCCATGCCAGGTCAACTAAACATAAACTCGTAATGCTGGCTCACAGACACACAACAAAAACAAACACAGAGGAAGTCTTGCTAGGTGTGAAATTGCAAAGACTAGGATTATGGTGTATAATAGGTTACGGTGCATGAAAGCCCTTTAGGGTTGCAGTATAATGCAGTGAAAGAACCAGAGTGACACCTGCATGTTGTATTGCCATCCTTTATTGCACTTTGCAAGCAGATGCTGTACAGTAGCTGTGCAGAGTTGTTCCTCGGTGTGACACAACAACCATAGCAGGACTAGGACATATCCATCCAAAATTAAATTACTCCTGGTCACAACTGATCACAGTCACAATTAGTTTCCTTTATATCAAAATAAAATCAAAAAAATAAAATCCCACAATTTCATCAAGAAAGCTATGACAAGTATGACAAGTATCTACAAGGTTACATGAGGAAAGCAGGTTTTGCCTTGACAGAATAAGTGTATCAAAAATGCAGGTGAGTCTTTTTCATACTTGGAATTTCCTATATACAAACATAAACATTACAAGTTTAACTTTCCTCTCTCACATGCAGTTAGCTATTGTGATTGTATTCTCTTAGTGGTGTAAATCAACAGGTTATGAATTAATCTAGATCATATATATATAAGCTATCTCTGTTACTCTTTTCAAAGGCTATCTTTCTCTTGTATTAACAACAGGAGTAGGTAAACAGTCTTCTCCATCAGTGGCTGTCATGGCAACATCATTGTAGATAATTTAACCCACAATCATTGCTCTCAGTTTCTCTCACTTTCACACAAAAACACACACTCTCAAACACACACACAATTAGTGATATGGTATGCACATTTCCTAAAACTTTAGACCAGTCCCCTGATACAGTAAAACACATTGACACATCAAAATGTACAAGGTGATAAAGAAGAAGTCGTTCCTGTGGATCTTGTACAGACAAAGTCAGTAGGAAATATAGCTCAATGGCCATTTTGGCCTTAGATGTCCATCAGTCCAGTGAAGAGTGGTAAAATATTCCCTCTCCTCTTCTCCTTGTTCCAAGTAGCTCTTCCACAACCACTCCCCCAGCTCTGTTAAATTTGGCCTAGTTGTGGCGTCGCTGCTAACTCTTCCCCATCTTGGCGATCAGCTCATCACAGATCTTTGTCAACTCCTCAATTTCTTTATTCTGTAGAATACAAAATCAGTCATTTGTAAATCTTTCCTAGAAGACCATTGTGGTTTTCATTCCTTTACGTGTAATTGTGAACGGTGAATAAATGTACTCTAGCACTTAACATTTCCTTTCCAGGTATGTGGATAGCGAATACTCCTTTCTGTTGTACCCAGAAATAATGTAGAGGTTAAAACCTCTTCTTCTGGAACCACATATGTCTCTACTGGCTTAGAAAAAAACATCAAGGGGACTGGATGGCCCTCTCTTTTTTTGAAAAACATTACATTACAGTCATTTAGCAGATGCTTTTATCCAAAGCAACTTACAGTTTTACACTACGTGGGGATTGAACCCACGACCCTGAGACTGAGAGTCTCATGCTGAGCTGAGCTCAACTGAGCTGTCCGCGCCAGACATAAACAAACACACACAACACTACGTAAACCAAACGCATAGTTTCTGGCAACCAAACCTTTATATATATGTATGCCATTTGATTTTATTTGGATATTGATTCCGAAGTGCTAATAGAAGAATACAGATGAATACAGCTGCAAGGTTTGTACGGAGGTTGGTACATGTCAATGATAATATTTAGAGAGGTTAAGTCCCTCAGGTATTTTCAGACTTGAATTGACAGATTTACGTTTCAGGGGCGGTGTGCAAATGAGGAAGCTGACTGACCTTCTGCTCCAGGGTGCGCTCCAGAGAGTCCACCTTCATCTGCTCCTTCCTCAGACTGGCCTGGTAGGCGGCCTGCTCCTGCTTGGCCCTGACCCGCACGTGAGCTATGTCCGCATTGGCCCTGGAAACACACATCGTAGCACAGTGAGTCATCAGTGAGACTCAAGTTACCTTCTTGAGGACAGTATTGAAAGTATAGCCTCATATCTAACCACATTTCAGCAAGGAATTCAGTTATTATGTCGTTCAAGTGTATTGTGGTTTATTGTCAAGGGGAAAACAGCATAGTCACGGCTGAATGAATGTGAGATAGTGAGAATGTGCATGGACTCACTTGTCTAGCTTCTCCTCTGCGTGAATCTTCAGGGCTTGATAGCGTTGTTCCTCCTTACGGACCCTGGACAGATATTCCTGAGCACACTTCTTCAGCACCTCTTCATTCTGGGTGAGCGAGAACATTTTCATTACCGGCAATGAGGGTTGTCAATCGAAATTTGGACTGAATTTGAAGGTGTGTGTGTGTGTGTGTGTGTGTGTGTGTGTGTGTACTTCACCTTGCGTGTGTGTGTGTGTGTTTGTGTACTTCACCTTGCGGAAGCCCTCCAGCACATCTTTCATCTTCTCGTAGCGTCGGAAGAGGTCCGCCAGAGACTTTTCCACTGAGTTGAGGTCTGCCAAGGCCTGGTCCTTCTCTATTATCAGCTGCTGGATGGTGTGGTGGGAAAGAGACTTCTCTTTCTGCTCATCCTCTGATGGATACACACATATATACTGTAGATCAGACTCCATTCTACGTAATAAAGATTCCCTTGCGGTGAGCACACACATGTGCAGTGAGCACGCACCTATGTGTACACGCACACACACACACACACACACTCACCTCCATGCACTTCACAATATATAAGAATGGATTAGTGGATTAGTACATTATTAAACACCATTTTTGAACCATTTACTATATGAGAGTGTTGCTGATAAACCTAGTGGAGCATGCAGACAAAACAAGAGTTGAGCAATGGGGAAATCAAAGAGACCTGTAGTAAAGAGAGTCGGCGGCTGGTGGTTTGCCTTAAGTGGCTTTTAGACCCCTCAGAATCAAATAACAAAGCTTGCTATGTCCGCCCCTTCCCAGCTTTGCTTTGCTTTGCTTTGCTTTGCTTTCCTGTCACAGGCTTAGATGACCAACCTGCTTAACTCACTAATTCTGCCTAAATGACTTCAGGAGCTGTGCAGAGTACAGAAACAAAGTGCAGATGTGTGAGTGTTTACACAACTACATGTTTTGAACCTACTGGACAATTGTGGAAAGCTTAATGTACTTCAAGACCTAAACAAAGGTATAAATGGCAGCAAAACAGAAAATGAAGATTTCCTTTCGTCAACAATTCACAGTAAACAAAATATTAAAAAATAAAAAAAAGGTCTCGACATATGAAAGACAAAATAAAATAAACAATGGAAAGATAAAGTGAGCACGTAGGCTCCCCTCTCTCTGACGGACAGATGGACAGATGTGATCCGACACACACAACTGAAGGAAGATTCCACATTACTCACCTGGCATGCCTGACAGGGTTATCAAATAGTAAGGAGCAAAGATGGGAGCAGAACAGAAAAGAAGGGACTGTGTTAAATCAAGCTGGGAGGGCAAGACACGTGAGAGAGCCGTGTGTTAGACAGAAGCAGAGACTAATTTCTCCTTTTGTGACAGTGCTTTAATGAAAATAAGGAAGAGCAGCAAAATCAAATCTTCAGGAATGTCCAGAGGTGGCAAGGAAGATGTAAGTGAGAGCAAGGAGTGAACAGGATGGATTTGTAGTGGAATTAGAGTCCACATCTGGACAAGGGTGAGCAAAAGTGGGCAATTCTTCCTCTAATGGCGTCAGGGTTCAGTTCAAATCAATCAAACAGAAAAGGAAGCACATAAAATAGCAAAGTGTCAGAAGATCAATAAATAGTTTACTCTCTGAAATCAGCAGAAAGGGATTAGGGCACATAAAGAACTTGTGCATTCTGTTCAATATGAAAATAAATGACTGAGGAGAAAATTGGTGGTGGAGGGAGGGGGACAAAACCAGTTGGTTTAAAAAGAAATTCATAAGCACCGAGAGGAAAGACAGTAACTCATTGTTAGCTTTATAAACTGTTGTGTTTAATCTTGAACTCACCTATCATCTGTGCAATAGTCTTCTCATACTCAGCAACAATTCTCCTACGGATGAGAAATGATATCAATATACAACATAAATAACATTATATCATATCATGCTATTTAATATGACATGTCACAAGCAATTCCAATGCACACAATTCATATCATTGTACAGGTTATCATTTGTGCTGTCACAAAAAATAAGCATTAATCTTTAGTGTTCGTCTTTCGCTTCATGTGCAGCGCTTTTTGCGGTTGCCATCTGATTCTCGTTGCTGGAAGTTCCCTCACACTCTGAGTCAACAGGAAACCTTGTTTGAGGAAAAGCAGGTTGCCAAGGAGGTAAGAGGATTGATTAGCCATGCCTCCCCTTTAGCTTCTTAGCCCCTCCTTATCCCGAGCCCAATCAGTCTAATGAAGTAAGCTCTGTCTTATCCACACTAACCAAGCTGTGGCCAGCTGGACCCCCAACCCAACACCTGCTGGCAGAGAGGAATGGGAAGAGGTTTCTGAACTGCATAACCCTCTCTAGTAGCTATCTGTTGGACATAAGTTGATCATTCTCAAATGAAGAGTCACAGACGTCAATGTGATGGTACTTAATCCCAATTGTGAGCTGTTGTGAAATGTGTGATCTTTTAAATAGCTTCAATATGTCATATCACCCACAGGCCATAAAGACATCAGTAACAATAAACCTCATCTTCATCTATGCCTCCAATTTCCACAACTACCAGGCAATCCAGGCATGCCGATAATTCATGGACTTCTTTAATTGCCATTGGCTTTGGTTGGCTGTTTGGAAGAGATAAACCGATCGACAGGTTAAATGATAATGATGGTGGCGCCTGAAAGCAGGACACTAAGCATCAGGACACAACACCGTATGACAGAGTTGCAGTAAGGTTTTAAATCCATGCTGTATGGGTGGGGCCAAGTAGTTGTGATGGCGACCCTACGCACATCTTACCTCATCTCCACCACTTCCTGTCGGCTGTCCTCATACTTCCTTTGCCATTCCAGTACCTCCTTCTCTTTCGTCACAATCTGAGAAAGAGGGGAAAACTTTACTAGGTAAAGTGTGACATACACAATTGAGATGTGCAAAGTATGCACGAGTTACTCCTAGAATCAAAAGCGGCAGGGTGTTGGGCACCTCTTCTCGTGCGATCCCCAGCGAGTGGTCCAGATCTCTGGGCAGGTAGGGACTCTCTCCCTCGCTGTAGACGGTGGAGCTCCTGGTGTAGAGGGAGTTCTTGGACACAACGCTCTCTACGGGAGATGGCACCTCTCTCTGCTGCTTCCAGGAATCAAAGGAGAGGAGCGAGAGGAAAGGAAACATAACCAGTTACATACCTGACCAAGCTACAGACGGGACGAAACACAATCTCCGGGGCCACACACACATTCTCACTAAGACTCCTGAGTCAAACCACAAGGCAGCATCAAACTATATCAAATTATACCACACAGCAAAACCAATATGTTCATGAAGCAGGCTGGTGATGTTCCTGAAGACTTGGGCAGCTGGAACATGATTGGATGAAACAGTCTTCAATGCCACAGTGGTGGCCAAGCTATTGGCTGATGCTGCCCACAGCTGAGTGGTCATGATCACCTGCTCATCTCAGTAGCTGAAATGTGATTGGGTCCAGGCAAGGCAGAGGGGAAGGAAGGGATACAGCAGAAACT
>OOFE01000451.1:2859-13578 GCA_900323365.1 Monocentris japonica | reverse complement strand
GTGGTAAACTGTGCTCTTATTCTCTCAGCCCGTCAGTAGCACTTCCGACTCCTCTGCCATATTCAGAGAAGACAATTACATTGTTGCAGTGCTTTCAATACTTATTCCATTCATTGTTGATAAGATTGTATTAATGAATTGGGTCTTTTTTCTAAAGTAAACATGTAAAATATATGAATATACAAAATAATAATTCTTTGATATATTCTTGTCAAAAATACACACATGTAAAAGTTATGTGTGTGTAGGTATGACTAGTGATTGTTACAAATGTTTCTTACATTAGTAACAATCACAATTCTACATAATGTAAGCATTAAACAACACAAAGTATTACTATTTGGCTGTATGGCATTCACAATAAGCCACTGTCCTATTTGTATCACTTATTTAGTGATATTTGAAAGATTCATAGTACAGACATAACAGAGACATGTTTTGGTTCGGGATCAAACTGGGGACCTTTTGATCCACAGTTCCCCATGCCATACTGAAGTAAAGTGTCATGTTTGGACATATTTCTCAAACTAATAGGATCAAAAGTGTGTCCTATAACTTCCGATGGGCAGCAGAGTCAATAGTCACTCTCAATTCACTTCATTTTCACTCAATTTCTCAATTCTTTCTCTCTTTTTCTTCATTTTCTCCTTACCCTGCCTTCCCTTTCTTTCCTCCTTCTTCACCCCCCTCAAGAGGCTATTGTTCCCCAGCTTTAGCGGAAAGGTTAGAGAAGTGGATTGGTAGCCTGAAGGTTGCTGGTTCAAATCCCTGGCTGGATGGCACAAAAATCTGGCAAAATGACAGCTGGCAACCAGAGGGTTGTCAGAGTTAAGATCAGATCCAAGCTCCTGCCATTGTGCTCTCAGGCCTCTCCAGCTTGTGTTTGTGTTTGGATGGATTAAATGCAATTATTTCCCCAGGGGGAAATAAAGTAGTATTCTATTCTAATTTATAAAGAACAATTTGAAGCAGGGAAATTGGGAGGTAGTGAAGCAGCATTTCTAAGTTTGCTGCTACCCTACTAATTGAGTTAGTGGAGGGCAGATTGATTACCCTAAAATAAAAAAAAAATCCTTCATCCATATTTTAACATACTAAACTCCATAACATTTCTTTTCATTGGATGAGCTTAGTTCTCAAATAAAATTAAAACCTAATCCAGTGAGACTTCTCACCATGGTCAATATTTACAAAACAAGAAGGTAGTCTTGAAAAGTGACAAAGAATACAACTAAATCAACTAATCAACTAAATCAACTAATCAAGCAACTAAATAAAGTAATCAAGCCTATACTCTAACTCTATATAGTATATTACTCTATACTGTATATAGTTACATTGGCAATGGTGTTCCCTGATGGCAGTGGCCTCTTTCAGCAGGATAATGCGACCTGCCATACTACAAAAATTGTTCAGGAATGGTTTGAGGAACATGACAAAGAGTTCAAGGTGTTGACTTGGCCTCCAAATTCCCCAGATCTCAATGCGATCAAGCATCTGTGGGATGTTCTGAAAAACAAGTCCGATGCATAGAGGCCCCGGCTCGCAATTTACAGGACTTAAAGGATCTGCTGCTAACGGCTTAGTGCCAGATACCACAGGACACCTTCAGAGGTCTTGTGGAGTCCATGCCTCGACAGGTCAGAGCCGTTTGGCGGCACGAGGGGGACCGACACAATATTAGGCAGGTTAATGTTATGGCTGATCGCTGTATATATAATCCAACAGGGCAAAATCAGAACAACATTGGTCAAAACCACTGACCACTGACCGAATGTAGATATGCCTTTTACATGCAGTATTCAACCCCCTTGTATTGATTTGTTTTACAATGAACAGACACTTGAGTCACATTAATTTGTAGTGAGGTGTTATTTCTAGCAATTCTCATCTACCCTTATGGTTAAACCAACTCATTACAATCAATCATTACAAATGGTCTAGGAATTGGAATTGCTGTTTGCACTACAATTGCATGCCGCCGCCATGTCAAGATAAAAGCTCACGAGCAGGCCAGGCCTGCAAGTTGAGAGCCAAAAACTCGATCAGTTAGTCAGTGGGTGTGGTTTTTGATTGACACTTTGGGTGGAAGTAACAAAAATTGCTTGCTGTAAACGATAAATGTAAGTTGGGTATTGTGAATGATGAATGGTAGACAGTAACAGAGACCAGTTGATTATCCAAGCAACACTTTCAAATAAAATGTAAATAAAATTTCAATTCACATGCATTTTCATCACCTCCATTTTTATCAATTAATTTTTGTTACTTCCACTTCTCATACTCTCTCTCCCTCTCCTTATGTGTTGTAATTCTCTCTAAATGCTTTGAAAATCATGATGGTTATTTGTTTATTTGAAATCAGTATGTAGGCCTATGAGTTGGGTAGCCTTAGCCTAGTTAAGGGGTTGGGGGGGGCTGAATTCCCTCCAAAAAGGGTCTAAAATCACCCCTGGTTTACAACACAATGAGTTCTGATCTTCTGTTTGGGCATTCCCTTCTTCAAGGGAATAAGTTACGGATCATGCGTTGAAGTACTTCACAGCCTGTGCTTCTTTTTTTGCCAGCACCCGCCTTGTGCTGTCCTCTGTCAAATTGAATTGCTCTTTTCTCTTAATAACCTAAGTGAAGAGCTCTTTCTCGTCCCCCCTCTCTCTTTTTCTCTCTCTTGCTGTATTCCTCTGTCCTCAACACTTCCCTCTTTGGAGAATTTTCTTTGCATCATGTGACAACCCCTACAGAGTGATCTAGAATAAGGGAAATTAGGAGGTATAAGGAAGATCCTGACAAGCATTCAGATGGAACATTTAACCTTTCATATGCCCTCATTTCTGAGTGGTTTTCTCCACCTAAAGGAAGGAATATTTTTTTCTTTTACTAATGAAAAGTTCATTAGTCTGAAACCATAACCAATGAATGCAAACTTAGCTGTGTCTCCTGTTCATAGAAGTAACTTTCTTGTGTCTTTTAGGCTGTAACTGTGATAAATAGTACTGAATTCCCGGAGAAATAGCATGAATCAATGCACTCAAACAAAATGTGTAATTAGCACTATAATTGATAGCTCTATAATTTTATTTAACATATTACGTGTATCAATTAAAATCTGCTCAGCACACCAGAGCTGATGTATGACCCCTTGAGAAGGACATAATTTTCCAGATAAGTGAATTAAAGACACCTTGAACCAAATTTTACATTTACATTAAAGGAAAATAGAGATGTGAAGAGCAACCCATAATGTTAATGTATTTGAAAAATGGCCCTTTTTTCCACTTAAAATTATTTACCTGTCTTACCTTGATAGTCAATCAAGGTCTCCTATTTTGGTCTCCTATCCTGTCTCCTATTTTGTTGTTGGATATGGTCACTAGGAGGACACAGTAAGTGATGAATTGAAATTTACAGGCAGTCGTTGTAAGATTTCCACTTTAATCTAGCCTACAGTAAGTAGGTCAAAAGAAATGGTAGATTCATTCCCCTTTTGGTTGTTGTCCCCAGCGTTAATCTCATTGTATTTTTAGGGGCCATAAAAAAGCTCCTCCCTTTAAAGCTATCCAGGCTCAACCAGGTCCTCCTCCCCCAACGACAGAGTCTATTGGAGTTCAGCCCTACTAACTAGATCTAATACCTCATTTCCATTACTTAGAAACAGGCCGTGTGGAGCTGTGCAGGGCTGAGCATGAGAAAGGAAAAGACCAGTTGGTTCGTAATGTGCTTCCATTACGCTACACCGCCGTAGTGGCAGGATGCTACTAACATTAGTATCCTACCACTACAGTTTATCCTAACAAAAATAATACAATAAATATATGTACAGAGAGCAGAGTTACTTCACGATGATGACCATCTGTTTTTTTTGGCAAAAGCCATGCTAACCCTTAAGTAATTGGTCAATGCAGTCTGTTTTGATGTGCCATCGCAAATGCATTAACCTTGATGCTAATAATCTATAGCTGACAAGCTCTAGAGTGTAACCCATGCTGAGCCCCAGCTATTACTCTTTTTCATTTTTAGCTGTTGCACTTTGCACCATGTGTCTAGTCTAGTAACGTTATTATCAAAGTCACACCACATGGCCATAAGAACTTGTGTTGTTAGAAGTTATCATGATCAGTGTTGAACCATGTGAGAATTGATTGCATTAGTTTCGCTTGGTGACAGAGTGTGCATGTGGCGCTGTTCGTTTGTTTTGATTAAGATTTGTCTTTAATCTTTGTGCCTGCAGGGGACATATATCACCTATATCTTACAAGCTACTGTGTAACTTTTCACTTTTGCAGTGAAGTGTATTGTGAGTCCTGCCCTCTTCCACCTCAGTTGTTTTTTCACATTTTCACACCCCGATACTTGTCATCATCATGAGCTGGCTGTTGAACTCTGTAGAAAAATGTAGTGCCGCTAGCCTGCTATGTAGAAAATGTAGCAAACTCGCTAGCATCCTACCTATCTGGCAGTATCGAGGCTAGCTCTGCATCCCTTCTCAGATGGCACCAGTGTTAATGGGCCTTGTCTGCTGCATGTTTTGCTTCGCTGTACTTTCTTTTCTTACTGCTTACTACTTTCTGCTATTGTTGTTGTTATTACTTCCCCGCATTGTGGCCACTAGCCTCACCACTGGCTGCTCCCATACAAGTTCACAACAAATGGTATATTGCCACAAAATGTTCCGAACATCATTGAAAAGCCAATTTCAGGCAAACAGCTGGATGTAGCCATGCATACACAGGGCCACAGACAGACACAGACTGATAATGTACAATATCCCCTATTTATTTTTTGGTATTTTAATGTGAAAAAAGTTGCATATGGCAACTTTACAAAGATACAAAACTTGCTCCTAAACAGTTGAGAGTGCTCTGTTGAGAGAAAGCTGGACTCATTAATGATGGCTGAACTTGCTGCAAATGATTTTCTTTACCACCTCCATCATGTTATCTGATTTCTGGGTGTTCAAGTCCTCAAAAGCAGTTACCTCTTGCTGCCATTTGGGGCCACCAACATACAAAATAGCAATGTGCAGTGTTAAGAGATAAAGAGAATGACAGAGGATGGAGAAATGGAAAACAGACAACTATTGTTTTCCTCTTTCCTAAAAAAACTGTCACTTATGAGAGGACGGAGATATCTCTCAAGGGAAACTGGCTAACAAAAGGCTCTACATAGATAAGGAAGCAATTCCAACAGTACTAGAGAAGACTAGAGAGGAGATTCAATTCTTTTTGCACCTGTACTAATTCCCTTTAAATGTTTTTTGTTTTACTACATGCACAACTTCCTCTAAACAACATATGACATTCAGAAAAAAAGAAGATCCTTTATTTCAGTTAAGAAAGAGCTAATTATGATTAAATAAGGATTTCTTTGTTAAAGACTCCAAATTCTGATAATTGCACAAGGGGTTCACAAACTTTCAAGCATGACTGTATATCAAAAGTAGATAATTTGCACTGTAGGTTGGGCTTGAACACCTGCTGTATATACTACATGTGACAAATAAAATAGACTTGACTTGACTATCCATATCCAGCCTAAGTTCAAACATGCAAAGGTAAGATTGGAGGTGATGCTGACAGTTAGGGGTGCAGTGCCTGCTGTATCAGTGCGGTGAAAATGGAACCCAAGAGAAGCAGTTCACAGTCAGCACTCGGATATAGACATAATGAAGGGCAGGTGCAACAAGGGCTTAGGGCTGAACATAAGCCAGGCTTTATGGAGTAGGGCAACTCCCCATAGAAAAGCAAAATCTAAGAAGAGATCTCATATTTCTAAAGGCATTTTCTCCTATTTCTCAAATTCCACTTCAGAGAAACAGTCACATATAAGATCATGTGGATCTCACTGATAAAAACAAGAGATCTCCAAATCATCTGAAATAATTTAACTCACCCAAATGTTAGACATTAATTAATTGCCTGGAAGGAAGATATTAAAATTGGTTTTATCCATGAGGGAGAAAAATATAGGAGTGCAGCAATTTTGGGCAGGCATATCACAGGTCAGCTTAGGGAAACATCAGATAATCCCATTGGCAAGAGCTAATTTAAACCCAGATTTAGTGTTGTGGTTGGAGGGACAGTGATTGAGTGGATGCAGTAGATGAGTCATATGAAAGTAAAATGCTTAGATATACTGAGTTGGCAGCAGAAGTAGAGCAGCAATGTTGGAAAGTTAGACTACACCCCATGGAGGTTGAATGCTGAGGGTTTGTAGCAAAGTCAAGTTGACACTACAAGGTAAATTAGGCAATTGTGGAGCTTAAAGTAGGCAGAAAGGGCCAGTGGTTGCAGTCAGTGAGAGGCGGTGGCTCAGGAGAAAGCATACTGACTAAGCATACTGCTGTTCCAAGTAATGATAGGCTCAGCAAAGTCCAATCTCAAATAATGATGCATTTGACAAACTATGCCTGCTGCCATGAATGTGGCGTGATTTACAGCTGTTTATACTCAACAAGTTGGCAGGACTTACCCAAAATGCAATGTCTGGGCACCGGCCTGTCCAATTCAGCAGCCAGTTATTCTGTCCATTCAATTGTGTAAAAGTCTTGAATAACTCGCATTTTTATCATGCCTTTTCACCAAATGGTGACATTGCCTACGTGTCACAAATGGTTTGTTTAGTCTGAAACAATGTCAGATACAACAACTGAGTCACTAAGCCAAACACTGAAAAGCAACTGAATTGTTGCTCCCTCCCTAATCAAACAGCATTGCATTTGTGACATGCATAGGTATGCGGTATGGGTATTACATAATGATGACAATGAACGATTGAGCAAGGATGTTAGAGAATGTGTTTGTTGCAACTGTGGTTGATTTATTTACTTCATTTTTGGATAGTAGCCAGCTGGCATTTACGTCATTACCAAGGTAATGACCTAATGTCCTAATGTCAGATTCAGTGTTCTTCTCTTTGATGCTTTCATTTCTTTAGTGAGTGCCAAAGAACAGGTTTGTTCTGTTTTTGCAAGTGTGCCAGCTCATGTAGAACTGTAGCTTAAGTTTAACCACAGACTGACCAATTTTAAATTTAGATTCAGTTTCATTTGTGAATCGATTCAACTCTTACTTAAAACTTTACTGTTGTTAAAATCAACAATTCATACATCACTATCTGTAGATCTATGACAGAATGTTGGTTTGTTAGCATTGTAACATGCTTGCTGATATATTGCTTGTTAGCAGTATGCTACCTGGTATGTTGTTTTGTTAGTGGTATGCTTGCTAGAATATTGTTTGGATTTGGTTTGATTTGGTGGTGTGTTGGTTTGGTTTGTCAGTATATCCAATGATCCTGTGGTGTTAACATTTGTTAGTAGCATGTCCACTGATGTATTGCTTGTTATGATAGCTAATGTATTGTTTACTAGTGTTATCTGGGATTGTTTGTTAATATTATGGTCATTTTTTAGTTTTATAGTTTTTTAGTTTGCTGGTATAGTGGGATGCTAGTATGCTGATAAATTGGCTTGTTAGTTTGTTAGTATACGTTCTCCTGTTTGTATGTTTGCTGGTATATTGTTTTTTGTTTGTATGCTGCTATTGTGCCTTAGTAGCACAATCCCATTCTCTACCCATACCCTAACCCTATTCGTATCCCTATCCGTTATATCACGTTATATGTCGGAATGCACTGTTGAGCTGAGGTCTAGATAGATGGTTAGTGAATGGCACTTCTTGTCCGATGGTCCTGTAACGTCTATGACGGCATCTCCTGACGTCCTCTCCAGTAAGCATTACTGGATTAGTACATCCTTCTTTTTAACACCTGGATTGGGACTTGGTATTAATGTTTGCCCTGGATTATCGCACAAAGGATTCTTACATCATATTCTGAGAGGTATAGAAGAAACATTTATAGCCATGAGGTCACTAGGCCCCCCCAGCAATATGGCTGCCTTTATGGGTGCTATCGAGGCAGGGGGTGATGATATGTCATTTGTGTGTGACACCATTTAAGTGCTATAGCCAGGATGTATTCTTTGAGTTTAATACTGTGCCTTGGCACTAAATATCTGCGCAGGATGGTACAGTGTATAGCTTAATGGATGGTGCGGGTCACCAAGGTAAGCTTTTAGCGCTAGAACTGACAAGGCAGTATGAGCTTAATGGACTAGAGCCACTTCTTAAGCAAAGTACACAGATGGGGGGGCTAGGCTGGGCCCTGGCCGATTGTCCGTGACCTGAGGAATAACACAGTGTCAAGGAGGCTGCTACGACTTGCTCATGGCTCAATTGAGAGCAAGAGGTAGGGTGGTTTCCTCCTGATTCTCACGCTTACTTCTCTCTCTCTCTGTTCTGTGAGTAGATTGTGCTTAATGAGGCATGCAAGGTAATTAGCAGCAACAGAAGCCTCAACCAACACTTGCTGTGTTACTCCTCTCCACTCCTATTCTCCTCTCCTCCCGTCTTGTCTCCTCTCGTCTCCTCTCATCTCGTTTTATATCCTCTCCTCTCTTGGCCCTTTTTTTCCTGGTCTCCTTTATGCCAAACCAATATTGCCTGTTTTTATCCAGAGGGCAGTAGGGCCATTCTGAGCAAGCACTAGAGCAGTAAACAAAACTGATAGATAGACAGATCTGGCAGATAGAGAGACAGACAAACAGAAAGACAGGCCATCAGGCAGGCGCATGGGTGATGGACAGGTTCTGCACTTATTACAGGTGATCAACTGCAGAAGACAACCATTTTCCAGTTCCCATAAGAGACCCAGTCAAGGTGAACGGCACGACATGATGAAACTTGTAGCAATCTGACCTTCAGCAGGTGAAAATATGGTCTCTGTCTTCCATCTGAGAGATGTTAACACAGATATTTCCTCATTTAGTAGTAGCTGTAGTCAGTAGTAGTAGTCAGTTGATGTTCTGAAAAGACATTTTAATGACTTGCCAAGACATGAAAAACATGGATTTATTAAAACAAACCTCAAAGCTACAATATGCAACTTTTCACCTTGAGCTAGGAAGTGTATTGTTAGTCCCACCCTCCTCCCCTTTAGTTGGTCATATTCCCGCCCCAACACTTGTCACTCATCTTGATGAGCTGTCTGCCTTGAAACTGCATCTAGCCTAAGGCTGAGATAACCGGCATCTGTAATGCCCACACCAGGCATTGAAGAAGCAGACAGCGAAGGCAATCTGCAATAAAAAAAAGTAATGTTGATATTCACCCGTGGTTTTGAGCGAGTCTTGCCTGCCACATATTTAGCTTTGCTGTTCTTTTATTTCTTCCCACTGTCTGCCATTGTTGTTGTTGCTATGACTTCCCTGCACTCGATAGCCAGCTCAGAGACCCAGCTCACCGCTGGCCGCACTCACAGCAAGAGGTATACGCCCCTTTTCATGATTGAAAAGCCAATTTCAGGCATGTAGACACAGGGTCACAGACAGACACAGACTGATAACATATAATACTGTATATTATATATTATTACAGTATATGTATACTGTATGTCCTGTATTTATTGTTATTTGAATATCAAACAATGTTTGCTATTGTAGCTTTAACATTCTAAAATCAATGTTTCACTACAGGCTGATGAATATCTTCAAAAATACAATTTTCAGAAATGTATATAGGCAGATTTGTTTTCAGATTGATTGCCATCCATTTTGAAATTGTATCATGAGCTTTGAATTGATTTCATGAAACCCTTTAAAGCTGCATGTAGGTCTACAGTTCAAGTAAAAACATGCCCAAAATTGGAATTATGATGTTTTTCCATGATGTTTGTGCTGTTCAGTTCACTACACAACCATGTACTTGTGTTTTCATTTTGAAGGTGCAATGGGTTCATATTAAATATGTCTCAGGGCAATGGGAATTGGCAGAGGTGGATAAAAACGTCTGCACATGGATGCTTTCCTCTCCTGTGCTCAGATACTGTAACAAGAGACGTGGTAACAGAGCTGGCCAGTCACGCGGATGGATGGGCAGAGGCTGAAGAAAGCGGGGGATGGACTAGAAGGTGTGATGAAGGTGAAAGGTGCTGGAAGTCAAAACTGGCTTACCGCGCTGATCCAAAGTAAGCCGGCAGGCTGGCCTTGTCCAGTGTTCATTCTCACTTCCACCTTACAATCCTGCTATTGATTCCATGGGTCCTAATGAGTTCTTTGGGGCCATGTGGGATTTCTGGCTATCTACCATTCTCTGTCTTTCCTTGATGAGAGAGTGGGAGTGATTGTGTTTTCCCCCACATATTTATTAGTTTTCCACTCTTCCACACACACATAAACCTTCCAACCGAGCTTATTTGTACTTTTGGTTGTACTGGTTCTGTTAGATAATATTCTATTGAATAAGAAAATTCTCACATTCCACCTCACATCAACTACGCTAGTCCTAATTCAAAAATTCCGGCTGGATTCTTTTTGGCAATAATTGTAATCAAACAACATTGCTTCCTAAAATGAAAGGAAGATGACACAGAACATAAAAAATGTTTAGTTTTGTGTTTTTCTCAGATGCCCTGTATTCATTTATACATGTACTAGAAGTGTTTTAAGACTAACTGAAGATAGCAAAAAGCAAGTGATTCTATTTTAGAAGTTATTCTGCAAGTATGTGACACTCTCAAGTTCGGATCCCTGGACTGGCTGGGAAAATATAAGTGAGGAAGTGAAAGACACAAGGAAAACTCCACCCTAAAACACTTTAACTCTGTTTTAAAACAGAGTTAAAGTGTTTTAGGGTGGAGTTTTCCTTGTGTCTTTCACTTCCT
>OOFE01000447.1:1073-20471 GCA_900323365.1 Monocentris japonica | reverse complement strand
TAGAAATTTTTTTGTAGTCTTCCCCAGATCTGTGCCTTGACACAATCCTGTCTCTGAGCTCTGCAGGCAGTTCCTTCGACCTCATGGTTTGGTTTTTGCTCTGATATGCATTGTCAGCTGTGAGACCTTATATAGACAGGTGTGTGCCTTTCCAAATCATGTCCAATCAAATGAATTTACCACAGGTGGACTCCAATCAAGGTGTAGAAACATCTCCAAGATGATCAAGAGAAATGGGAGGCACCTGAGCTAAATTTCAAGTGTCATAGCAAAGGGTCTGAATACTTATGTCAATGTGATATTTCAGTTTTTTCTTTTTAATTAATTTGCAAATATTTCTAAAATTCTGTTTTCACTTTGTCATTATGGGGTATTGAGTGTAGATTGACGAGGGAAAAAATGAATTTAAACGATTTTAGCATAAGGCTGCAACATAACAAAATGTGAAAAAAGTGAAGGGGTCTGAATACTTTCTGAATGCACTGTATATTACTATATTGATGCGTCCCTGCGCCTATTTCACCAACACAAATTCCTGTACATTCATAGGACTTGGTGGACTTGAAGTGATTCTGATTCTGATTTCCTTGAGACACGGGCTGAACCAACCCTTCAGTGATCAACTACAATAGATCCACCCCTGCCAACATTGACTTTCATTAACACTAACGTATGAAACAAAATTTAGGGAGAATCCTCCACAGTACTGCTTGATGAGTCCAGCAAGGTTAGTTGAACCTACATCTGTATAAGGAATTAAATGACAAATCCTGCATGTTCCTGACTATGTCACCACGTCAGCCATTGCACCTTTAAGCTACATCATGAACGTAAAGCAAGAAAGAAAGAAAAAACAAAATAAAAAAGCTAAGACTGAAGTTTAAAATTAATTGCACCTATTCGCAGGATACAGAAAAGGGGTCCCTTTGGAGGAAATGCCCGTCCAGAAAATTGCCTGCGATCAATTTTGTATTAATGGAAGGTGTTTGCATTGGGTCGGATCATCATGATCACTTTCTTCAGAGAATAAGCTCCACCCTTGAACTCAGCCCAGTAGACACCATCCTGGTAACGGCTACGGTAATGCCCGCCACGGTACCATACACCGTTCAGGTTGGAGTGAGCACAGGCATTATACCACCAGCCTCCCTTCTGGTAATGGGCACAATTACCTAGAGAAACAAGGAATAAAATCAGCCGAATTGGCATGTATAAATCATTCTTTATTTTCATCCCCTTTTTATAATCTACTCAATTGTATAAAGCATGTACCCTAGTAGAAAATGGAATACACAAAGGATCCTATTTGATCCTTCTTTAGTACATTTCCTGAAATTTACTTTTTGGTGATGGAGATGTTTTGGAGCCGTCTGCTGGACAGCAAGAAGCTGGTTGTGGCTATCAAGATGATGCTAGTGGCCACAGCACAGGGAAATCAAAGCAGCAATAACAATGGAGGAAAGCAAGAAAAGAAAGGCCAGCGAAGCTAAACATGTGGTAGGTAAGACCCGTTCAAAAACACGGTGAACATCAGTATGCTGCTTTTTAAATGCAGATTTGCTGTGTTCACCTTCTGCTTCTCCAACACCTGTGGTGGCTTTAGGGAAGCTGATTACCTTGGAATGGCATTTAGCTTGAGGCTGAGGTAGACAGCTCATCAAGATGAGTCACAAGTGCTGGGGTGGAAACTTGACCAGCTGAGGGGGAGGAGGGGGAGGCAATAACAATATACTTCCTGTCTCAAGGCAAAAGGTCTCAAAGGCCACTGAGAGATTAACATATTGGGCTCCATTTTCATCAGTAAGATACTGCATTTTTCTATATACTCATGTGTCTGTGATGTGAATGTTTGTCACCCACAATAGAAGAATGCGCCATGATGCATTGAGAACAACATTGAAGGGAATTTCAATGTCTCCATAAAAGGCTTACGGATTGGTTAACTAGGCCGTAGATTCGTTCATGGACAATTCTGCACCTCCCACGCAAGGACATTGGTTTCCTGGACTTTTCCGGACTGTTCTCGTCCTTAACAAAATTGTCAGTGTAAAGGTAAGGAAAAGAGGTGATGTGTTTGGTCATGAATGAAGCCAAGCCCACCACACCTACTGATAACATTTCCCTCCTAATCCAACACAATTTGCAAATGTGCCACTGGTGCGCCACACGCCACTGGCCACGATATTACCGAAAATCAGTCGCCCTGTGTGCTTGTACATGAGCTTGTAACTTGCACTTTGATTTACAAAAATCGAGCCCATTATGATTTGCCACGACCTCAGACTCAGTGAATGAGAAGAACAGCATTTGTGCATCCTAAACCACTGAGATGACCAAGTATGATGTACAATATGGTGTATCAGGTGCTGATGCACCAGTCCTTATTGGGAGTCAAAGCCCATTAACAATTATGCTGCTTTCAAATGTGCTGCATTGTACTCACCTGTGTAGACGTCATGGTCTCTATCCAGTGTGGTGAACTGCTTGCCATTGTGCCAAGTAAGCGAGTCTCCGGCGCTACCATGGAATCGGCCCACCCGCAGCTTGTAGAAGTCGGCCTCAGACTCGATGCGAAAGCTGGCATACTCTGCAAAGGTCTTGCGGCCAGACCAGTCTTCCAGTGTCACCAGCAGCTTGTAGGTGCCTTGGTTAGTCAGCCAGTAGATGTTCTCGAGGCCTAACCAGTACTCACCGTCTATGTTTCCAAACCCTTGCTGTGGGAGGAAGAGGTCACTGAATTAGTCAGCAGTGATCCATTCATGAAGTTAATCAAACACCACGGAGCATGATTTAATTGGAGATGCCGTATCCTTTCTCACTAAGGTTTCCAAGAAAAAAAAAGCTGTTTTCCTCCCCATGGATACAGCCGTGACAACACCAGTGACAAACCACCCATGTTTTCCAAGCATCTGTGCAACACTGGTATGATGTCAGAGCAAGAGCAGTGGCATAATGGCAGGATGTGTTTAAGATATCCTCTCCACCAAAGCTTACTGTGCATCTGAATCCCTGGCTTCAATTACACAACACATGGATTGAATCAGGAGGGAACCCTTTTCCCTGCCAAATGTGAGCATGTAATTGGCAACTGTTGTGTATCTTAAAGTGCCTCGTTGACTCATTGAAGGCGGGTGGATGGGTTGGTTTCAACTTGGAAGTATTCTGACGTGTTTTGGTCTCAAATTTAAAAGGTCGAAAAAATTATCCAAATTGGCATGTCCACTCTCTGGGCTGCAGGATGTAAATCTTCGGCAACTGAATGTTTCACGCTGTGCGCTCAGCTTACGTCATTTTGGCTCTGACCAGTAGTAACAGGGGGAAACCTCACGACATTATTAGGTCCTTAGATCACTTCATTCGCTGCAACACTGAAAGCATGTTTAGTTCATCTGAATTCCTTTCGGCTACCATGTTGTGATCACATAGATTTTATTTGTCAAATTGCCAAGCAATTTGATTGGTTAAAGATTCCAACTGTGCTGATAATCCCCATAAAGGGTGACTAGTCATGCTTTATTGATTGGTATGAAAACTTCTGTGGTACCCAGGGAGCTAGTTGGCAGTCTTTCTTGTTTTCTCCTTTGGGTTTTTTTCCTATCAATGTACACTATTTTGAAAGACTTTTCAGTGCTAGTGCTTTAACTTTGGAAAGGTTACACAATGTTCAAAAATAATTTAATGAATCTTGTTTGAGAAATATCATTTGACTAAAAATGTGTATTAGTTTTTGATAAATGATGAAACAAATGAGTTGGACTGTGTCTTTGCTTCCTGTGCCCTTGTAAGGAGATGATGCATTGTGTGTTTTCTCAGAGGAGGCAGTAGTTTGATCATTGATTACATTTGCATCCTTGGTCCAGCTCAGTGAAATACTGCCTATGCTTGTACTTGTGATTGTGTGTGATTCTGCAAAATACCGATGTTGTCTCTCCTTTGTCATGATTACCTTGTAAGTCTCCCAGTTCCTGAAAAAGTTGACAGAGCCATCCTGGCGCCTCTGAATGACAGTCCAACCGCCAGGATCATGTCTCTGGTCACACCAAACCTGCATGAGCCTGTTGGCATTCTCTGGCTTCACAAGGTACATGGCACTGGTGGTGTGTCCGTCTTCCAAAGCCTGTAGACAGTCTTTGAAAGGACCTGCAGAAGAAATTGAAGGACTGAGGAACAAGCGATGGCAGTATGTATCAACAATCTTTGAAGGGTTTGATTGTTGTTGAGGTGTAAATGGGCATATTTAGTGCTGAGCACTGTATGTGTGGAGCATGTTTGCTTATGGCATTATCCCAGTGTAGCATTGGTCAGCTGTTACATTGAAGGAACTTGTTCCAGCAGAAAACCTTCATCAGGGTTAAAATAAATTCCACAAATTCCAAAAACAAATTTGTTCTACTTCATGCAACTTTGTTGTAAGGAGAGGTAGCAACTGTTTATTCACACTGAAAATAAGTGAAACCAAAATGTCAGACCTCAATACCTCAGCTGTTTCAAAAGCAATGTTCCTACCATTTCTCAAGTCCACTCATCTCGATCTAATTTGAGGACAGCTGTTTGAGCTGTTTTATGTACCCGTGAATAAGAATTCAATACCTCTAACATAGCTTAATTTTTGCTGCTCCCATTCCTAAATCAAAGCACCAATAGGTCATTAGTAAGCAAACATAGTCTCACTGTGGTTGAGCAAAATGAGAGCAACTGAAAAACAAACATATTTGTTACTAACAACTAATGACACTCTTAATATGCAATAGCTTACCTAGAGAGCAATTGAATATTCCAGCATTTAAGAGGAAGTACAAAGACAGTGTATTCTAAATAACTAACCAGGCAAATGTAATTATGAAGTCTCACCCCTCCTAAAACATGGCCCAAGCATCCTTTAGCTAAAGAAAGCCTATAGGGTAGAAATGAGCAAGAAACCTGCAAGCATTGCAAAAGTCCAAAAGCAAACCCCATTGAAGCCTGTGATTGGGCAAGTGATGAGCACTGACTCACCTCATTACGCCCGGCTTGTGTGTAAACGTGGACAAGAGGCTATTGCCAGACATTTTAGCTAAGTGCCCTCACTCCCTCTGGCTTAGTGCACTAGCTTCTTCTTGAAGAGACTGGGTGGAGTGAGGTAAAGTCAGATATATAGCCAGCCCTAGCTTGTCATCATGACAATGTGACACAGGCCAGCTGCATTATATATTCTAACGGCACAAATAAAGTCGGACAAGCCTGATCACGGTCTAAATCCTAATCAAGATCAAGACTGCAAGCATTCAACGAATAAGCAAACATTCAACATTCCCTGGAGATTAGTGAGCAACAGCATTGCAGCACGGCGAGGCGAAAGGTGTAACACTGCAGAAAAGCTTGTTTGAGGTTGGATATATACCAGATATTGAGATCTTCCAATCTGTTTCACAGCTCATATTTACCTCCTGTACTTTCTTTCCCAAATGGTGGGCAGAGAAGCGCACAGAAAGTCTCTACGGTCCAGATTGTACGGTGGTTGGTGAGGGAACATATACAACATAGCAAAGACTAAAGATATGTGAGCATATACATACATACATACATACATATACGTATATATTTAGACATCTGTAAATCCAGACAAAGGAAAGTATAAACTAAATGGCCACCTGACGGACCTTTTAAGAAATATTGGATCAGAATATTGTTGCCGTACACAGAAAACCATGTGGAAATTATGATCATGATGTCAATGAGTTCTGCCTGTAATTCTAAACCCTTCTATTGCATAATAGCACTGTAATTGCACTGTTTTAAACACAACAGTGAAGCCTAGGGGGTGTCAAGTCTCACCCCACGTCTCCCTGGTCCAGAAGTATTTCTGCCTCAAGAAATAATTTCCTCTTGGCTCTTCATTAGGAGTGTTAAGTGATTTTCCAAAACTAGCAAAACTAATTACTGTGTCGTTTGTAAATCGGCTGTAAACCGGGAGTTTACTATTTCAATGAAATTACTTGTTGAGATTTATTTCCATGGACCCAGTGATCTCTATGGATCCATATATGAATCAGAATATTTCAAAGTGCAGTCCTGAAATATCATATATATAAATAAATTGGCCAAATATATGAGCGCAGGTGATTTTTCAAGGTACATTTCATGGAACACATTGGAAACTTTAAAGCTGCATTAGGTAAGATTTGGTCTTCTCAGCCTAAATTAAAAAGTCAGTCTGCAGCAGACACCATAGATTCACCCTATTTACCCACATTAAATTTTGGTGTCGGGTTTGGACACTTCTCCACACAGCAAGTGATGAATCAAAACTTAAGATTGAAATTCAAACAGTTTCCTAAACAGCAGCGAGGGAGCTTTCCGTCCAGAGAAAGCTGGACTCACCAACGTTAGATTTTTTGCCTCTCTTGTCCCTTTTTATCCTTTTTGGTATAAAGCTTCACAGACTGGCCGGGTTGGTGAACATGAGCGTGCCATGTGCAGTTTACTGATAAGACGTCATGTGCTTTCTTGGCATTGAAGTTCAAATCTTTCAAGCAATACCTCTCACTGCCATTTGGAGCCACCAACATGTAAATTTGCCTAGCGCAGCTTTAAAACACTATCACACCATGCTGCGTGTGGATAACAGTTCTAATGGTGATCTTTAAAGAACAACCCAAAAGAATCAGCACCAATAAACTTGATGCAGCATCCTGAAGGATTGCCTCTGCCTATAATCTCAGTGCTAAAAGATGATTGTACATATTGTTTATTGTACATATTATCTGTGTTTCTGTCCCGTTTGGTCCCTGTCCTTCAATGGACAAAAGGTTCAATTTAAAAAAAATGAATAGAACATGCAGAGGGTTTAAAGATCTGAGGTTACTAAAACGGTTGTTGAGCCCTGTTAGAAACCTACTGTCACCTATTGCTAATGAAAATGGATCAAACATTTTTTTCCCACAGAATTTTGCTGACCTTTTCTTCTGTTCTCAACATCAGACAATGAATTCTCTATATATTAAATGTATATATTAACGACATAGTACTATACCTTATAGTATCTCACAGCTCCTATTAAAGGGAATTACAGATTCACCGTTGATATCACAGTCTTTGAGGTTGTAACAGTTGCAGTAGTATAAATGTGTAGAAAGAAAGGGGAAGCCCACCATTTCATTTTAGACGAATCCCTAAAAGGCTGAAAATGACTCCCAAGCATTGCATGTAGACACCATGGAAAGGTATCAATAGTTTGATAAATCAAATCAACTTGAGTCAAAAAGGAAGATTATTGTGTACTAGCATCAAAAATTCTGTGACGTCTGATTCAGAAAACTTTGCTATCACATTTTCATCGGACAGATCTTGGACAAGGGCTCAGCAAAACGGACACAAAACACAAGCCTTTCGAATGAACTTGATTGAATGGTCGTGAAATATATAAAACCACAGTTTCCCGTTCCCTCCTTCAGAAATGACTACAAATGTAGGACACCAGGACTTGCCTCAGCCAATATACTTCATCGAGAGTTATTTTTTTGGGATTGTTTTGTTGGTACCAAATAACTGATTTTCCCCCACTCTTCTGTTGTACAAAGGTTTGAAATGCATTACAAATACAAGGACTTGGCATTATGGCACACTTAGCTACTGTACCACAGCAATATATCATTCAGCAGTTCACTATAACCTCCAAAAGGTTATAACCTCCACAGTTTCTATTTGCATGATGAAAAACAACAGCCAAAGTACAAAATATCCTATCAGTATTCATAGTTTCCTTACACACACTGATTCCGGACAATAGACAAGTCTATTTTTGGCAGTATCTATAAGACTTTTGTGCAGGCACATAGGCACAGGTGTCCAGTTTGTGCTGTGGCCCACCCATTTGAGACGGGACTAATGGTGAGCAATTTTGCTTCAGTACCAAGTAAAACTAGCCAATACCCACTTTAGTATATTGATTCAGATTTCCCTGACGTTTGAGTTTTGCCAGAAGAGCAACTCAACACCAAAGACTTTTTGGCTTTTGGCAGTAGCTGCATCTCAGTGCACCAGAGAAATTTTTGGTAAAGTTAAAGGATTTTTCTGATTTAAGATAGGCCACATTTTGTTGTTGCCACTGCAGCACTCTATTATAGACCTATGTTATAGACGGGGTAGATGGCCTTGCTCAGTTTGAATATAATAACAGACTGGATTCCGGATTCTTAAAGAGTAATGAAATACATGGTTTCAGCCTGTCTGTACTTCAAGTCAAGTCCCCTTTCCAGTGCATGTGTTTCTTATTTGCTCCTGTAGCACAATAGAAGGGTGATTTCTTTGAGATGTGTAGAACTGTTTTAGAACTCAATGATTGAAATGTACCATTTAGGAAGGTCTGTCAAACAATTTATGATCTCTAATACATTTTTTTTTAATTTCCACAATCCCTCATTGAGATATGAGGAGCAGGAGATTTTCTCTGTTAGTTGCATGTTTGTTGCATGCTTTTGCATGTGTCCTTTGAAGATTACAATAGAACAAACTTTTTCCCAAGCTTAGCAACCATTGGCCAATGTATTGCCTATGTCTGTCAATGTTAGACATCAGGGGAAGGGTTTAACGTCCTTCCTACCTCCAAGCTATGGTCAAGCCTTACACCCCCGCCCGACCACTCCGCTTTGCTGCCTCGAGGCGACAGGTTGCCCCATCGCTCAGAGGCCCCTGCAGCCGATCTACACGGTCACGGCTCTCCTCTGTCCTGACCCCACAGTGGTGGAATGAACTCCCCACTGATGCCAGGACAGCAGAGTTGCTGCCCATCTTTCGCCGCAGGCTGAAAACCCACCTCTTCAAGAAACACTACCCAGATCCTTCCTCTTAGCACTTGCTTATTTGTTTCACTTACTTGTCTTAGCACTAGCTTATATGCTTGTATGCTTCACTTATTTGTCTTAGCTCTTGTTTATTTGCTTCACTTATTTGTCTCATTTGTTGAAATAAAAAGTAGGTAGCTAACTTATTGCACTTTTACCTCAGCACTGGTTATGCTCTTAGATGCTTGTTTAGGAAGGAAATGCACTTAAAATTTCTAGTGACTAGAAGTTCTCGTGCCTACCTATGTTGAATGCACTTATTGTAATGACTGTAATGTAATGTCTGTAATGTAACCAGTACGGGCATATACTTACCAGAGGGCTTGTTTGTGGTGGACAAGCTGTGCATACCACTTGACATTGTAGGCGGCGGAGGTGGCAATGCTTTTGAGTTCTGATCACTCTGGATCTCATTTGTCATCTGGTTGTTTGTGTGACGGGTATAAATTGGTGGCTGGTAGGGTTTCGGGTTCACAGGAGGTGCTACCGGCCTCTGTAGGGGAGGCTGAGGGATTACGGGTGGCTGAGGACGGACGGGACGGCTTCTCTCCCTCTCTATACCATATGAGTGGCCACCCCGCTTACAGTGCTCCTCCAGCTGCACGATTAGAGCACTCTGGTTGCCAGCAAGGGTAGACAGGTGCTGGTACTTATGTTCCAGGTCGCGGTAGCGCGCAGCCAGCCGTCCCATCTCAGCGGTGTGGTTAAGCACACGGTTCTCCAGCTGCGACACTTCCAGAGCGTTGTCACGTTTGCGGATAATCTCATGCAGCAGCTGCATGTAGAGCTGTGTGACACGGGCGTTCATGTTGCGGCTCTCTTTGCGCAACAGCTTGACTTCATTAACCACTCCCCCATCTACCTCTACCAGCTGTTGCAGCACCTCAATCTGTCGTCGCTGCTTCTGCAACTCACTGTTTAGAAGCTCCAGCTCCTGCTTATTGACCCGGTTCTCCAATAGGGCGTCGGGCTCCCTGGAGTTCACGCAGATGGCCCCAGTGTTTTTCTGCTGAGGGACAATAAAGGTGTAAGAGCATTTGTCCGTTTGGGAGGAGGTGGGGTCCGCTGCCACGGCACGTTTTTGACGTTGCGCATAGATGAACTCCCTCTCTAAGATCCCGTCGCTGCTCTCGATTTCCTGGGCCTCTTCCTGGAGAGATGATTCAGGTCCACAGACCAACAGGAGCACCAGCGAAACCACCACAGGGAGAATCATGGCGTAGCCTTCCCGCACCTTTACCAAGATGTTTTCTGAAAGATGACAGAGGTGAAGAGATACACAGTTAATGACCACACTCTCACACCATTCACTGACCAATATAATCCCAAAATGTATGCACAGCAATTTTTTTTTTGTCTCGGCTCTTAAAGCAGTACAATAATTTAGTAACCTACACGAGAATGGACCGGTGACCAACACAAGAACCTTATTTACATTCCACCATTACTGATGTGCCCGGTCACCCCAAACAATTGGGGTACAACAAAAGCCACAAGGCATGGTCTTCTCCATGTCACAGACATGTCATGGAGTTTGCTTAAACAGGTAGAGCACAGGAAGTAGTTCCATCGGAGCGTTCATATACCCCCTCTGAAGCCGCAGCACAACCTTGACCTCTACTTGGCTGCTGTGTAGAGGCCACCATACTTCTTAGAAGAAGTAGTAGAAACCAACTGAAATTTTGTTTGTGGCTGGATTGCATTTCTTAACAAATACTTATTCCCATATCCGAAGCCTCTTTAATGTCATTAAGAATTGAAAACTTTTGATGTAACTACTTGGATAACTGCCCAGTTAGTTCTCCTAACAACTAAAGCCAAGCAATGAACGATAGAAGCACAAGGTATCACTCAAAGCGACTTTATCCTGATCCCATCCAAAGAAAAGCATTGCTCTTCTTGTCAAACTATCACTGAGGAGGCCCTGCTCATGTTTATGCAATTTTGTTCCCTATTTTCAGTCTTGGCTTAGAGTTTCATATGATAGCACTCCATGTTTTGATGATGTTTCTCTGGGTCGCGGGAAAAAAATGCCATCACAAGATCGGAATGTTCAGCAACACAACACACAGACTGGAATCTCCCTCGACAATAAGTGTTATCGTCAGTTCTTGGAGATGGTAGTAACTACATCATAACATCTTCAGCCAATTCCTATGTTTTAGCCAAGCCAGTTCAATCCAAATCACTTTCCCTTAGTACAACACAGTGTTTGCAAATGTGTGAATTAGGTTTTTCTCACGTATAAAGACTATAAGTCAGATGTCATCATTCACCCGCCCATGTTTGGCATAAGGTCTTATGGCTTTTGTTGAGGGCCCATGATTTTGTCTGAATGGCTGGGATTGATATCCTCAGCTTTTCTGTTAATAATCATGGCCCATTTATAACATCTTAACCACTTCACTCCAGCAAACTGTACAGTGTGGATGCATTGTCTTTTTTGCTTTACTGTTAGTACACTCCTGAAGTGGGCCATTGCTATTTAGTAGCGACCACCAAGGAACTACTTGAAACTCGAACTAAAACATTTGACTAGAACGTTTTGTCTTTTTGTTTATCACAAATAAGATTTAGGAAGCGAACGTTAATTTTGCATGTTCTCCCTGTGTTCGCCTGGGTTTCCTCCCATATTGTGGATTGCCCATAGGTATGGATGTGAGTTTGTCTATTTGTGTTTACCCTGTGATGGATTGGAAACCTGTCCAGGGTGTCTCACTGCATGCTGGGATAGCCCCCTTGCCACCCTGAAAAGGATTAAAAGGGTGAAGAAAATGAATGGACTAATTCTTTAAGCAATATGCACTCAGTGGATTCACCTTTCTTTCTCACTGTGTTGATAGTGAGGATATTGCCCTTATTGCCCTAGTTTCAAATTGAACACAGCCAACCGGTTATTAGCTTGATTTGGGGACCGTATTTCAGGCAAACCCCAATCTCTGCGTGTTAGATGTTAAAATAGGTACTTCATCAATGCCATGGAAGTATTTTTCTGCTCTAACAAATTGTATGTAATGAGAAATTCCTCTCTTTTGAAATCAGGATTTGCAAATTCAAACTCAGTTTTGCAAGTGTTCATGCAGTGTTCATGGTACAATCTAAGACATTAAATTGACACATAGAATCACAAAAAACACAAGCTCTGGCAGTAATCTCTCTGCCGTAAGAAAATTTAACTGCCATTTTTTAGCCTATAATATTGAGGAAACGGGAAGTGGATAAACACTGAAATTAAAAATGTCAAACTAAGGTACTATTTTGGCAGAAAAAATTAATGTTAGTCGGTACTAATGTTCCAATGTCAAGCATTGTCAAAACATGAAATCATTCCTTGAACAGTATTTATAGTACATAGTATTTATAATACTATGTCAGTTGGACTAGAAAGTCCATTCAAGTTGCTAACTAGTCAAATGAGCTAATGAAAAGCTGTCTCACTGAGTTATAAAATACATTGACTCTAAGTATTTTTATTAGGCCATTGTTAAACTCCATGTCTGAAATGCCTGTGGTAGTAATTTTTATAGGCCTGCTAATGGCAGGTAAGTTGCTGCTCCTGCTGCCTCTAGTTTTCACTGCAGTTGCATTGGGAGACTGTTTTTCATCTCTACAGTTCAAATTGCTTGTGGAGGTGTTGGACTAGCTAGTATAGATTAATTTAAAGTTCCCTGATTTCCTGATATGGTGAATTTTCATTGTTATATTTTCAGATCGTTTTTCAAAACTTAAAAATATGAGGACTGTCGTTTTGTATGTTTTCATTTGTATGTGTTCAGCTTTGTTACTGTCACCTGTAGTTGTTCACCATTCTTGGCACTCCTGGCTTTCTAGTAATCTCAATGGCTTGTTTGCCAAGACTAGTGGTAAGCTATTTAGCACCCCTGGAGCATGTCTTGCTCTTGCACTTCAGCACGGTGGATGCTTGCTTTCACAGGGATTGAACTATACCACCCTACTGCTAAGGCAGTCGCAGATGACCAGTAGATCTTAATGTCATTCTGATGATAAGGATGAGGATCTGTCTGTTTCTGGTATGCATGATTGGAGTGGGTTTCAGTATGATTTACTGTATAACTTACTGTATAACTTCTTGCAATCAGAATGAATGATTTATGGCATTTTGCTCCAAACTTGTATGAGCACAGATATCATGACCAATTGATCAAATGCAGTATGCATTCCAAGACAAACTTACCCACAATCCCAATGCAGTGACTGAGGGGCATGCACACAAACAGTTCACAAACTTTCAAGCGTGACTGTAGGCGCCATTGCTCCATGTATTGTAGTAATGCAAGTGCCTCTGCTAAACACCTGCTTTTATTTTGAAAATGACAATATGCTAACTGCACAAAAATGCAAAAACCTTCCCAGTATAAACCAAAATAACACTGTCTTCATACAAATCATGTTTTATAGCAGGACATCCAACCTGCCAAAAATATGGATGTAATCACTCTGTAATGTGTAACTCTGTTAAGGTAAGCTTGGACGTCAAATGAAAACGAAAGGCATAAATGGTGATTTGATTTGTAATCATAACATGAAGAACATACTTTCAACAATCCCAAATTTGCCGATCAAGATGTTACAAGTGAGCCATTTCCCAATGTTCAATTCACATGATTTATTTAAGCAGAAGAAATATCTCTACACGCTTCTTTTAAAGGCTAAATTCAAGGCTTTCCTCTTTTAAATAGACCTCGCAGAGGCAATCAAGGCTAATTTTACCATTTTGAAGGAACCACAACCCTCAGATCCACAATTCACTGTTGCTATGAACAGCATTGTATATGGTGTTCCCTGGTTGACATTTAGTGCTGTAGTTTCAACAGCACTGCACAATCTGCTACTGTGCTGCAATAGAGATGCATCATCCATTTACCCTTTTCCTGTTAAACAGTAGATAGAATAACTGTGTTCAGCCCCATTGGAATTTGATGGGGTATTTTGCTTCCCCATACTATACACACTACAATACAACAAACAATCACACATGACCTCTTATCTTCTTTCCTTTCGTTCGTTTTTGGAATGCTGTGTTCAAGTACACGTTTGCCATCATTCACTGGCAAAGGTGCGTGTGTTCATCAGTGATCAGTACGTAGATTGAAGTTACTGTACTCTCAATAGCCAACGAGTCTTGCAAAGCTCTTTTAGCCAACAAGCCTTGCAAAGCCGTTGCCATTGATATAACTCTCTCTCCCACACACACACAAGCACATACTCTACAACCCCTCTGTCGTCTAAGCATTTAAGTGAGCATCACCCTAGTTATGGTGTCCAGTCAGGGCTTTTATCAGATCACTGATCTGGATTGGACTGTTTTCAGTCCAAAGGACCAGACGCGGGCTGTTATCTGTCAGACAAACTCATAAAAGTGCTACCAGACACATAAAACCACACAACGAATAAATGGAAAGCCTTCAAAATCATTCAATAGCCACAAAATCGTCAAAGTTAATTAAAAAGTCATGCATGCTTTATGTCTTCTGGTGTCTCCCACTCCCCTTCTATCCATGTCACTATTTCTGTTTTCTGACAATCATTTACTCTCACCCACCCACTCATTCATCCACACACACATGCAGGCACAGCATGAAACCAGGGTAGGAACAGTTGCCGGAGGATTTGCGACTCCGAACCGTCTGCACCGCAAACGCATGTCGGCGTCTGGCTGCAAAGGGCATGACAGGCTTTTGCAGTGATTCACACCACAGAGAGAGAAAGAGTGACTCGATAGCACCAAGCTCATTCAGAGTAGGTTTAACTACTAAGTGACAAATGGATGACTTAAGAGATTGTTGGTCACCCTCTGTCAGTTCACACATGCTTACATCTGACTAAAGCTGAATCAGTCCAAAGACTTGAATTCAAACACAAAAGAGCAACAGTGTCCTATTTACCTCATATGATGACTAATGCACTCATGCCTCAACGTGCAGCTTGAAAGTTCAGTCACTACAGAAAAGTTCTATTGAGCTTTTGATTTATGGTGAATGGCAATTTAGCCAGAAGAAATAACATCAACATGCTCTAATTGTATGCTTCTGACCACACCACAGCACAGTTCGATCAAATGAGATGGTTATGATGAGTGAAACGACACTGAATGAGTTAAAAAGCTGTCAGCCCTTGAATGATGAAATGTTTGTGCAGCAGGCACAGACAGTGTAATTGCAACACAAACAATCTGTTAGCCCAAGAGCTGCAAGCGTGGTTGCGTGTTGGCGCAAAAAGTCAGATCAAGTAATTGCCTCGCTCACCTCCACTCTTCTCTCAATGTCTTTTTTTCCCCTCTATATCCCTTGCCTTTCCGGCAAGTTTGATTGAAGTTCCCCACCGAAGCAAGTCATTCCAAATCCCTTCTTTCTTTGTCCACAAGTTTGTCAGTTCTTTGTCTTGACGTTTGTGTTCCTTCTTTTTCCTTGATTACCTGATGTCAAAAGGAATCCTCAGTTGGCATCATAGGGGGAAGGGTTCAAGACTTTGGTGTGCTCTTTGCAGAGGCAGATCTTTTGAACAGAATCCAACAAATGCCAAAGCTTTTGTTTTTACTCCTAAGTTCATTCATCTGCAGCAGAAGACCCCATCAGCCTTTGTGGTCAAGCGATGAGTCCTAAACTGAGAGAGCTCCTCCACGTCTGTCACCGCGCCAGTCACTTCTGTTACTCAAAATACTTTTTTGCCTTATTCCGAGAGACTCTACCTCCCCCTGCTTTCATGCCATTAGAGGTGAGACACTTATTGTTGCTTGAAGTAATCAAGTTGTGAGCCATGGCACCACCCCTTTCCCCTCCCCTTGACAGAGGGGAGATCAGGAGGCATAAGACAGAGGCTCCCAGTCCCCCCACCCAAACCCTTGTCCCCTGCAGCCCCCCTACAACTCAGCCCAGAAGCACTCTATATCCCTCCCTATTTTCCCCTCCCCTAATCCATCTACCCTCAGTTGTGGCCATTGGGAGAGCTGACCAGCCACAGCTGTCAGCAATTGCAAGTGTTGCAGACTGAGGTCACAGGTTTTGTAGCATGTGGCTCTTGACCTGGTGCTAACCGTGGTGCTAACAGGCTTGGGGAGGGGTATACCTGTAAGAAGTTTGTCTTCTCTGTTTATTTGGCATATTTTATGCTTTTTTTTGTTGATTTGAGAGTTGTTTTGTTTCAGAAGCCTCTTTGCCAAAAGCTGAGGTGGAAGAGTTTAGATACAGTTTGTTATGTTGTCATGGTAATTACATAACAGTTTCAGCAAATATACTATGACTCATTGTATTTTTTTAATTGCCTGAAATTTATCTTAAAATTCTTCTCAATCATGTGACATCTTAGCAGCATGATGACCTTTTAACATTTTCAGAAGATTTGCCCTTTGCCTCCAAGAGGCCAGATAGGCAAGTAAGATAATTCCCAAGGGCGCACGTTGCCCTTTGGCATATGACGTGCTCTGGTTTTCCTCCCAGGAGCGGAAGCTTTTGTTGATTGGTGATTTTATGGTGGTTCTTAAAGCCCGCCTTTTGCTGTGTAGTTTTTAACATGGGTTTTTACTTCAATCTCAACTGTTGACCTGAGTTGAAATGAGCCGTACCTAACCAGGAGGTGTTGTTTTAGAGATCATGAGGTAGGCGGGACAAAATATCCACGGACAAAGACGAGGACTTGAATGCCAATTGGGGCTTTTATCTTCTCACTTAGAGTAGCATTCATACACTTCACATTAACTCAAGACTTAGTTATCATATCTGACTGTAATAACTCCTTGGTCCAAAAAAAAACATAAGAGGAACTACAATCCTTCAGAGAGCACTGCTCCTCTACAGTGTGCTTTTCAAGTTAAAAGACCTAGCCAATACTCACATTGTTGCCAATTCAAATCCCTATTATGCTGCTCATTCTGACTCCCTCCCTTGCCTCAGAGTGTATCCAGATGCGCCAGAGCATAAAACCAAAACCACAGTTCATTTTTTTTATATGCCCCTGCACAAGAGTGTGTGTTTAACAAAGAAATTCTTGGTAGTTGTTGTAATGACTATTTTTTTGTGTCTTTTTATACCTCACACTCTCCTCTGTCTTTCCCCTTCCTGTGCTTTATAAAGGAGGGCAAGCCCCAGCCTGTGACCACACTCATGTCTCTGTCCTCTCTATTCATTCACATAGTTCGCTCTGATGGGCCTGATAATGACCTACAGTTGGGCTACAACTACTCAATGGGCTGTGAACTTCATTCCCTTCTTTGCGACTGCAACCCACTCTTTATTCATCCCTGGAACACGGGATGAGAGGAGGATTTTTAAAGGATTATTTAAAGTAATCTGCAGTATTTTCATATAAATAAATTGTTTTGCTACTCTCTATCACCGATTGATATAACACAATAGTGATTCAACCTATATCCAGTTCCTGAAAGCGTCTTACATTTGCTGTTCTAAACGCCAGGTGTCGGGTAGGTCTGGAAGTAGAGAAGAATAAATAGAGAAGAGCGGCAGCAGCAGCCACCATTGCTGAACTAGAGAATAAAACCTCAAACTTCATCAACAGGAAATCCAAGGAAAAAGATGTCACAGTACTGGCTACACAGTTTGATTGACAGGTGATGTCTGTGAAGTGCAGTGAGAAACACCACAGCAATGAGCGTTTAACACGATGTTGCCAAAATACAAAACACCAGGATCTCCTGTGCCCATTGACTTCCTTAATAAAATCACACTTTGTTGAATACTCAGTGCTGACTGGCTGAGAACGTAGGGTCATTTTTTCATAAAACACCCAGCCAAATTGCTGAGCTTTGAAATACTACCAATAATGTGTTATCTTGGCTCTACCCAATATTTCCACAATTGCTTTCCATCTGAATTTCCCCTTATTGCGATTGCCTTGCAGTTTCACTTGGTGACGACAATGCATCAAAATTTAAAAAGGCTACACCAATCTTGTACACTTAATAGCTTCAATAGCTAATAATACTATATCGTTTTGTATGCCGCTTTGCTCTGGTCCATTTGTATTTTTATAGTAAGCCATGTTATCAATAGCAATACCAGCTTGCTAGAATTAAGAGTTATATTTTCTGTCATTGTCCAAGTTGCACATGAAGTAGCTTACATGCAGCAACACAGCACAATAATCAATAAACACAATGAAGCCTGTTCCCACACAGTGATGCCACTCATGTCTAGGTCTGGCAGTAGACGATATAGCCTATATGATCTATTCGGGAAAATAATATTGACCTTATTTTGGCGATAATCGTGTTAATTACAATGGCAAGCAAGCAGGCAAACTATGTGAACTACTATTGGATCATATTCACAGATTGCTAACTCTTGTCAATGTTAGTGACAGTAGGGCTTGCTAGCATAACACTAGCTTAACTTATATAACTTTAGTCAACTTACGTACAACCTACCTTCCTCGGCTTGATATAGTTCCCTTAATTGACACAGCTTCAGATAATGTGCTGCATCAGCTATCAGCTACTTATATATTTGAATTTGCACAATTTGATTCTGATGCATTTTGTTTTTATGCGGTCTTCATTTCGCAGGTAATATTATGAGAGTTATAAGAGTTATAAGGTAACAGGCTGCTAATAGTGGGAGTGACATTGGGAGACCTACAGCCTGAGAATGTTGTTCCACCTTAGGTTGGGTTTTAAATGGCAGTGTGAATTTTACTTATTTAATTATTTACTTATTATTATTATTATTATTATTATATTAGAGTTTGAGCCTCCATTAAAATGTATTTCACCAGTTTCACACCAATTAATCTTTTTATTTTCAAAGTGTTAACTAGCATACAGTATTTATAAGACATAAGGAAAGTCTACCCATTAAGTTTATCTCAATAATGGATGGTATTTTTTCCCACCCTGATGTTTGTTCAACTGGTGTTTGTTTGGTTTCATTTTTATGCTAATAATTAAATATTAAATATATTCAAACAGTTTTGAAGTAATTACACTGATTTAACACCATCACATGAATTAGTGCATGTCAGGCACTTAGGACGCCTTGCCTTGCCTCGCCTTGTTCATTTTCCCTTAGAAAACGTCATAGACTAGACACAAACACCTTGGAGTGAGTCACATTTTCCACGCTAAGCTCATGTTTTCTGAATTTCCGCCCCACACCCTAGAAAGCTGTTTAGATTTATTGCAGGGTCCTGATATCAGCTTTGCTGTAAAAATTGTGTGGTTTGGATGACATATGTACATTTCTTTCAGTTTGAAAATCATATTTTTGCTTAGATCTAAGATGAAAAAATCCATTATACTTATAATTTTTTTTTAATTATTTTGTTACACAACAAAATATGCAAAAAGGCTCATTCAATTTTCCTTTTCATTGTATTGGGCTATTACACAGTGACCAATTATCACTGAAAACTGACAGGCAGATGCAGAGGGGAATGTGCACTATATGCAAACACACATGCTTGCTTACCCAGAGTCACTCTAAAATTTAAAGCACTTTAGATATAATCTAGTGCCCTGAGCAGCAGTATTTCTCACACACACGCACACACGCACACACTCACACACACACACACACACACACACACACACACTACAGACTGGCAG
>OOFE01000442.1:0-10001 GCA_900323365.1 Monocentris japonica | reverse complement strand
TCTGTTCAGCCATGGTGGCTATCGCTGCTCATCCTAACTACCCAGTTCTTCTTCTGTTGAAATGTGAAACGCATCACTTCCTGTCTCCAGAGGGTTTGTCCCAGGAAAGACCTACCTGACACTGGGTGTTTAGAGCAGCAGATGGAAAAGCTTCATGACCTGGTAGAGGTTGATCACTGTTGAGTTTTATCAACCAGCGATAGAAAGCAGCTAAACAGATTATTCTCTTCTATTATTCTATTTACATGAAAACATGGCAGATTATTACTTTAACTATACAGCTGCCACTTCCTCTTTCCTCTTGTCTTCGCCTCCTCCAGTGCTCACGTCAGTCTTCTGGCTCCGTTTGCCTTTAAATCATCGGCTTCACTTAGCGACCGTGTCACGGTGTCTTCCAGCGGCAGCCCAAGGCCAAGTGATAGGACGGGGAACCATGAGATCATTTTGCTAATTCAGCTCGGCAATCTGTTGGGAGGGTTGGGGGGGTGTTTGGTTTCACAACAACAACCGCTGTTCCCATGACAGCACAACAGGGACCACAGAGGAGGGCTGCATTTGTTTGGGTACATTTTTCTATTTCAATGACAAGCAACAGATGAAATCATGATGGATTACATGAGGAATGTTGCAATGTTGTCATGTAATGTAATGTAATGTAATGTAATGTAATGCACTCTGTTCTCTGTTGTCTCGGGCCTTAAAGCTGCACTGGGCAAGATTGTCATATAAAGATACATCCGTCTTATCAGGCTAAATAACAAATAAAGGCTGCGACAGAGACGAGCGTCCAATCCCTTCATAGATATAGATTCACTTTATTTGCCCAAATGAAATTGTGCTGTTAGGTATGATCACTGGTGGCTCGGAGTTCAAGATGTTCAAGTCCACACAGTACTGAATTTTCAAAACCTCTCAAGATCAAGGCAGACTTTTACAAGCAAGAGATTTTGCCCCTGACTGTCAAAAAAACGTCTTCTATATATAAACATGTATTTTAAACTTTATTCACCCAGGGAAGATTTGCTTAGCATGGACACGCTTCTCCATCAAGCATCACTTTAATTCAGTTACACACATTTGTTGTATTGCAGCTGCCCAGTACAACCACAGGAATTATTTCAAAGCTTAAAAGCTCCATTAGTCTGTTTCCTCCCCATGATGTCCATCTAACAGGTGATCAATAAGGGATCACAGTTCTCACCTGCATTCATGGGAAGAGTAGGTGATGTTTTCTACTTTCAAATGAGGATTGATGTCGAGGAAAACACAAAACAATGCACAACAATGAAGATGGCTGATGATGCATGGAGCTGGTCCTTTAAATCTGAGGGGACTCTGACGTAGTTCCTCTCACTTCCCACTGTGTCGGAGGGAATAGTTGACCTGGATAGACGAGGTGCAACATAGTTGGTCTGCAGTTATAATCTGTATTTATGTCAAGACCACTCTGCAAAGCTCTTTGTGACCCACCTGCTTTGTTTCAAGTGGTTTAGAAGGAAATTTGACTTGATTTGATTTGACCATGTCTGTTATTTATAGCATTATCTAACATCCTACCAGATAAGGTGCAAGTGTCCTTTTAGCAGAATATAAAGAGACTTTTATTTTTTTAGGTCTTGCATGCATGATTCCACCTTAAAAAAATAAAAGCATCTAATATGTGAGTGTAGTTCACATGTCAATCAGTATAGATTATGGGAATATTTGCCATGACAAGGCCGGCCTTATGACATTCCAAGCTTATTCTTCTCTCGTGAGTCATCTCAAGTCAATGCCAGGCTGTATCTGCTGGGAAGCTGACCACGAAACACATGAGATCCATTGTGCTTCAGCAGTTAAATAGCTTGTAAAACATGACCATACCCTCTTCTACCCTCATGCTATCCTCTCCACTCTCTCGTCTTTCCCTCCATACTTCCTTCCTTCTCTCCCAGCCACCCCCTCTTCTCTGACTTTATGAGGGAAATGACTTCATGCTCATTCCATCTGAGAGGCATGTGCGACTGGCCTGCTTGAGAACTGCATCTTGGGAGTGATGTCAGCCTTCTGGCCTGGTTACCGCTGATTAGAGCTCTTACTCAAACCACTGGGAGGATAAAAACCTGCCATGTTTCTGCCCACTCATTTCCCCCCCGATGGCTGACCAGGTCCCTGAATGCGCTGTAATTTGGACAGTTAAAGCTCCACCAGGCAGGATGTTAATGTTAAAACACATCGATCTAAATCACACAGTGGGGCTGCGACAGAGAAGAGTGCCCCATGCTGCTAGATTCGCCCTATTTGCCCAAACTACTTTCAGGTATGTCAGATATGGTCACTGTGGGAAATCCTCTCGCTGCACAGGAAGTGACAAATCAGAACAATAGAGAAGTGTCTCCTAAACAACTCAATGCAGAGAAAGCTGGACTCAACAATGGCTCAACCTTCAACATCCCCACAAGTGTGCAGTTTACTAACATTATGTTACGTAATTTCTGGGTAGTGAAGTCATTCAAACAGTTATCTCCCCCTGCCACTTGGGGCCGCTAAAGTGAGAAGTTGCCGAGTGCACCTTTAAAGAACAAGTGTCCTAGCGCTTTATAGGTGCTGGGGTCTGAGTGACTGACTGGAGTGAGTGAAACCATGTTGGCTTTAAAGCTCCACCTGTTAACCCCAAAGTGCTGTGGTAGCTCAGTGTTGTTGGAACTGAGAGAATCACCTTAATATCACTGAAAAACACCGAGCTACTTCCTGGTCTATGAACGCACGACGCACCAACCTAGAGCTGCTCATGCTGGTGTGACTTCTACCGTCCTGCCTGGTGGACGAGACACACTGGGTTTCCCTCAGGAGGACTCTGAGGGTCTGGAGGTGGCTCTTATCTTATTATGAAATATCCTGACTGAAAAACAGAGCTGGTTAGAGAAGAAGATTCAATTTCCTGCACCAGCTGGGAAGACCTGAGTGGGGAAAGTGAATGAGTAAAGTTCTACCACTAAGATGTCCTTGAGCAAGGCACTTAACTCCCAACCACTCCAGTGTCCAACAGTAGAAGACTGTAGGTGTACTGGGCAGCTCGCTGGACCAGCAGTGGAAAAGAGCATGTGTTCTTCCTTTGATATATAAGGGCTGAAGAAAAACTACAATCATCATGACTCTTAGCACGTGGCAATGTTGTTACATTATTGAGCAGAATTTAAGATGACTTATCTTCAACTGTCTTGCAGGGCAACATGTCAGCTGCTCTCCAGGCAGTACAAACCTCTGACCTGGTTTAACGCTTGGTTTTACATTAAACTGGGACGCGTTTATGGTTTCTATTTTGGTTATGGCCTCTGCATGGCCTTGCTCACTCGTCTGTGGACCCTTAAGACCCCCATGTAAGGTGGCAGGTAATGATGTCAAGTTGCCAGGCCAAAAGACAGGGGACATCTGCAATATATGTATATAATCCTGGGTCATACACATGTAGCCATGGTAGACTCCCCAGTTTTTACAAAAACTGCACAGCGGTTCTTACGGCGTGGCCATAGCACGTGCCTTCGCTACAGGTTGTCAACGAGTGGCGATTATGATCCTTCTATTTAGGATGTCACTATGATGTGCTCCAGATGGTAACAGGAGCCTGGAGTGATATTCAAGTCCCAACTGTAAGTGTCACTATTTCAAGCATGGGTGTGTGATATTGGTCAAGCACTGTACAGTGCATTTTGACCTACACTGTTGAGTGGTTTTCCATGGATGCAGAAAAGACAGAATGCAGAATGACAAGCTGATGTTATAAAAAACCCATTGTTTTGTTTGTGGTACAGGACACGTTTTCAGAGCCTTCCTATCACCATATCACGCAGTGTAAATAGGAATTTGTTCTTCACCTATCCCTCTGAGACAGGGAAAGCCAAGGATCATGCCCCTGGGTCAGTTAGTCTCCAGTTGATCCTTTGACCTTCCTGTTATGGGATAATCTCCAACCAGGCCACCCTGGACCTCTTGGCCCAAATGAAAATGAATTTCGATGCAGACAGCGCCTGAACAAAGTTCTCTGAGCTCTGTAGGTCTCCAAAGCACGTGACCTTACTCTGACCTGGTTACAAGGGTGTCTGGGACTCTAGGTTGGATATAATTGGAGCATTGCGAAAGTGTGGCCCTCCCCCTCTGAGTGTATGACTACTGTCAGTTGAACACCTTGTATGTCAAAAATGTCAACTTTTATGGAATAAAGAAAAGCAGCGTCATATCTTAGATCCATAGCCATGTATTTCTGCAATTGTACAATTGGTTTTGAATGGGTTTCATAAGCCGGGGGGTAATGTTCCCTCTAAGCCAGTGGTGTCCAGTCCAGTGCCTTGGAAGAGTCTGCAGGTTTTCATTAGAACCAAACACTACACCTGAATTTACCAATTAGTTCCTCCCTCTCTGGTTGAAGGCGCTAATCAGTGAATTCAGCTGGCGTAGTGTTTGATTGGAATGAAAACCTGCAGGCTCTCGATCCCCAGTGGAACATGGTTGAGCTCCATTACCACAGAGGACTATGTAATTCTCCAAATTGAGTTCAAACATGAAAATCACCAAAATCGTAGTTACTAAAAACAGTGACCTGCATGTGAACCGCTCGGTCGTCACCTCTCGCTCCTCTCCACTGTGGCTGAACATAATGTGCTGTAGCTAATCACAGGCAGCCGGAGGTGACCGGCGTTGGAATGCAGACTGCGTTTATCACTGAGAGACGTTTAAGTTGCAAATGGCAGCAAACTACCCTTTTCATCCAACGGCCCAATACATAGAAATGAACCTCCCAACAGCGGCTGGCTACCTGCCAATGTAGCTGATAGAAGAGACAAATTTTTGGCTGCAGGCTGGAGGTAGTCTCCCATTCAAACCACATATCATTACTGTGTTTGAGTAGCTTTGTTTGGATAGGTTTCGCCCCGTTGAGCTGTGGAGCTGCTCCCTGACAGTAGCAGTTGGACTACACAACCCCCCAGTAACTCCCAGAGTGTATTATATCAAATAGATCTGATATGTTAAGTGCAAAGCTTTATTAAATTCTACTGTTTCTCCCTGCTGGCCCTACCCTGCACAGGGTTATTAAAGTTACTCCTGCATTTTCCATGATATTTAGTTATTAGAAATTCTTCAAGTAATATGCCTTACAGCTAAAAAAGCAGAAAATGCAATAAAGCAGGTTAAAAAGGGCCCAACAGACTTGATCTAATTTTCCTGTCTCTTACCCTTTACTTCCAGTTCTCACTGTAAGTCTGCAGTTCTACAGAAACTATTTTAGAAAGGCTTTGTGAGGTCATAAGGAACATTTGTCTTTAATTTATCCCTGTACAACCTCACAGAGGCATCATAATGCAATCCACGCACTGGAACATTCAAACACAATTTTGATCTGATAGAAATGGCATTGCAAGCATTTTGTTTCAGGAAAATAAATGAATGAAGAATGAATAATATCATTGATTCGTATTAGGATCGAGATCTATCAGCTACAAAAAACTCTTTGTTGAAATCTGTTTTGGCTCTCCCGTAAAAGTAGTCAAAGCCTGCTGACGCCCTCCCACCTTCAAGGACTTCAAAGTATTTAAAGTCTTGATATCATCAGTGCTAAAGCCCTTCTGCAGCACATACATGACTGCATTATAGTGAGTCACAACGTCAGGCCAGACCTCTTAAAACCCCGTCTCCTCTCATTCCCTTATATAGTCATATTTGAATCTCTACATGGCTAAATCATATTGCACATGAGAAACACAAGAGCTACAAAATGGAGCTGCTGAATTTAGACAGCTGCCCCCACCTGCACAGCAGACCATGGGGAGCCCTAGTTACATTATTAAAGTCAGACATATTTAGCATTACATCGCATGCAGGATGGCAGTAAGTAAAACACCTATACATGAATAACAACATATCAGAGAGGTGAGATGTATGGTGGACATGCTGAACATTTCACCTCAGCACATGCTAATGGTGCTTTGTAGGTCACTGGGTAGAGCAAGGCACCGACACTGCCAGGCTAATCAAAGCAACCAATGTCCACATTAACATGGGACTACTAGCCACTGCTAACGCTAGCTTCTACTAGATACGTTAGCTAGTGTGCTAACCAGATGTGTTAACAACAAGACAGTGATGGTTAGCTGACCAGATACTATGGTTAGCTAGCTAACAAGCTACATGATCTAAACACTAAATCAATCAGATGGATCAGTGATCAAATGATCAGTTCAGTCAGAAACAGACAGAAACTAACCATGAAGATTCAATTCTGTTGAGACGGACAGAAACACAATCAGCTGATCACAGAGCTGAGGACCTCCAACATGGCCGCCAGAGGGAGCAGGGTTACACCTGAAAGCCCTTTATCTGTTTGCATGGACTGTTGTGATATAGTGATGTGTTTATACGTAGGTGATTGTTTTTATGATCATAAGACAACACATACATGCATTTTACAATAAAGCACATTGTTGTGTAAGCAGTGCTTCTATGTTTGTATGTAATATGCTATACGCTGTGTTTGCTAACAGTTCAGTTGTGAACATTAACTGGCAAGTCCAGTAGCCTAATGTCACTATGCCGAAAAAGTGCCAGGGTTAGGTGTTCAATTCCCTCAATGGGTAGAGCAAGGCACTAACACTACACAAGCAGGGTTTGGGGTTTGTTTCCCACTGGGGCTAACAATCTAACAATTTATGCACTCATAGTACTGCAAAACACTAAAAGCATTCACCAAATGGCAGATGTTGGTGTTATCCTATGCTCATATGAGAAATATGAGCTAATGAACAGGAATGTCAGGAACCTGGTTGTAAATAATGTCATCTCTTGTTGTCATCCCACCACTTTATAGAAAGGACGTCAATTACAACAGAAACCAATTAGTGACCTCAGAAGCCAGGAATGCTAGCAGCACAAGTGCTATCTATATTTACCACAGGAGGTGTCTTGTCTTTGACTATCGTTACAATATGAGCTGAAACATACACAGAGAACCACGACAAGTTTATATCTGGTTAGCAACTGTTCAGGCTCTTTGACACAAGGATTGATCGTGTGTGACAGCTATTTGGTTAGCAACTGTTTTAAGCTCCCTCAATAACCGGCAGTGGTGGTTTATTGACAACAAGCGGTGGGTGGAGCTGCAGTTGTAAAGCAAAATGGAGGTTGTGGCATCTGTGAGAATGCTGATGGCTTATAAAGTGATAGCCCTGGAGCCCCTTTAAAGTTTCACCAAACAAACAGCTGTGCCTGCTGCACAGGGTCGGGCTCAGAAATAGGGGTGAAGGACCAGCCCTCAGTTACACTTAAATTACTTCAGTTACTTTTACACTCTTACTGTGCACTTGTACAAGGGCACTTTGGCTGTGTTCACACTGCAGGCCTTCATGCTAAATTCTGAATGCTGCTCATATCTGAATTTATTCTAGGATGTAACCCAAATCCAGTAAAGTATGAACTGACAGAGATGTTGAAAAGACATAAGTAATACTCACAAAAGACATCACATTTTGTAGCATCGAGTTTTGACTGAATTGAGGTGTCTCCTCAAATACCAATACCAAGTTGCTATTTGTCTTTGTTCCCATCGTTGAGTCTCGTTGTCCTCCATGTTAACGCTGTGAATGAAATATGGTTTACTTAATTGTCATGGCAATGCTGACAAATTCCAGTTTGAGCGTTCAAATACAAGAGGCCTATAGGTTGTACCGCAGATCTGTGTGGTCCAGATCATAACTGAGTAAATAAATTGACTCCATGCAGCGTTTTGCTATTCACACTGAAAACATCCAATTTGAGTCACATGGGAAGGAAAACAGAATTGGGAAACCTTCAGCTGCAGCGTGATCGTTGCCTTAGTTGGGACACTAGATAGCTGGCGAGATGTTCCCTGCTGCTGGGGTTGACCCTGTGACCTTCTGGTTATTGGACAGGCTCCCACTGCCACTTCTCATGGGGATATGTCTCACATGTCGACTGCAGGCCACAGCTGTCCGAGGTTTTATCCAGGCTCAAGCGTAAATCAGGGAGGCTGTTCTAGCCTGATCGCATCCCCATAAATATCTCTTCCCAGGAGGACTAAGACACAATCTACAATTTATTTGACCAACTAACTATTTCTATTTCTATATATTCTGTATATATACATATTCTATATATGTGTTTGAGAGTCTGACATGTAGAAGTAAACCACTATTTTGGAACTTTCTTTCTCATCATAACTCTAAATGAGGCTGTTTTTCTCCAGTGGCCAACATTACAATGACAGCAAATGTTTTACAGTCTCAAAATACCCAATGTCTGTACAGCTCATGATTAGCTACCACATACTCCCAGTCCTTAGACAGTATAGATCATAAATATGGTTGGATGTATACATGCAGAGCCTTGAAGTGAACTCAGTGCATCAACACTGATACAGTCAGTCTGTGAAATGACCCGGTGAATCCCAGTTCCTGTCTTGTGATGGTGAAATGTTTACAGACATCAACTCTCTCCTCTGGGGCCCGATGTGGCCCCATGCCGGCATGTGGAGGTTGGATTCAATGGAGTCTTGCAAAACCCTTTGATGTAGCAGTTGGTCACCCTGCTGAGATCTGCTGCACAGCCTGTAAACAACCCGGGTCTATTTCAGACCTCAGAGTCACTGTTTACCTGAACACCTTTTTAGGCTCTCATGAAAGTATATCATGTCATATCATAGTAAGTAGCAGAGTTTCTACCATGGCAGCCCACCACAGTAAGACCATTACCCGCCATGCTAAAAATACTTGCAAAATAATTGTATTTTCTCTCTAAATGGTGTGTTGTTCTGACTCATATTTCCTGACAGTAATTTTCTGACTTACTCTGGTTTTGAGGTGAAATCTGCCCCCGAACCCGATACATGAAATGGCTTTGTGCTTTCAGCCACCACAGTTGGAAAACATTACAGGGGAAACACTGGTAGTAATATCAGACTGAGATATGTACCATGAAGACAGGGTCTCTAAAGGGTCTCTAAAGCGTTTTCTGATAAAAAAATATAGAGATCTTTGTTTGTATTGGCAGCTGTTGGCCTCCAGCGGCGGCTGTAGTTTATTTACCACTTCGTCACTGACCATGAGGCTTCTCCTTAGAATGACACAACACATATTATCTTCCCAGAACAACAACAGATAACAACATAATAATAATGATAATGAAAATGCAGTTTATTTATGATACAGATTTGTGTAGAAACAAAGATTGATAGAAAAAAGACGACTAAAAGTAAATCACAGCTGAATCACAGATGAAATATATAAATAAAATAAAAGCAGTTAAGCTGTTAATCTGTTCACAGTGAGAAAGGTGTTAGTCTGTTTTAAAACAGCCTGCTGTTTGTGGTTCCCTCAGGTAATTACTGAACTATTTCTGTTAACCTTCAGCGACGCAGCAGCAAATTGAAACTGAATCCAGTTTTCAGATGGTTTTATGTCCTCAGGTCTTCTACTTCTCATGTGGTCTGTGCAGTTCTTAGTTAAAGATGGTCGAGGTTGAGGACAATGGGACATCTCTGACATTCATACTCCCGATGTCAAATCAAATAAATGTATTTATGGAACGCTTTAACAAACAGGTTTGTCACTAAGCCAGAAAACAAGAGTGAAAACACATCACAAATTAGAGGCCAAAGCTTGTGTGTGTGTGTGTGTGTGTGTGTGTGTGTGTGTGTGTGTGTGTGTGTGTGAGGGGGTGTGTGTGTGTGTGTGTAAAGAGACCATGTGTGTGTGTGTGGGGGGGGTGTAAAGAGTCCATGTCAGTGTGAGTGTGTGTGTGTGTGTGTGCGCGTGTGTGTATGTGTCATGCCTGTTGCCAGCGGGCAGTGGCAGGTTTCTAGCAGTCATTGAATTCAGTCTGACAGCCACAGGAGAGTAGGCTGAGTAATGCGTCGCTATGAGTGTGTGTGTGTGTGTGTGTGTGTGTGTGTGTGTGTTAAAGAGAGACAGATTTAGGAGAAAGTTAAAATTAAATTCATTTCATGTTCTATAGTC
>OOFE01000438.1:14828-34359 GCA_900323365.1 Monocentris japonica | reverse complement strand
TAAAAAAAAAAAAAAATTGGATTCATTTCTGCTACACAAACAGGAATCAACCAAAATTGGCGTATCTCTGATACACAAGAGGGTAAAATGAGTTTCTTGGAGAATTTTGCACGAACACGGCAACAATAACAATCTCTGATCCTTACTCCGTCAAAAAACACCAGATCAGATCCTACAAATTGCTGCCCATTTGAGACAGCTTGTCATTTCCTATTTCCCCCCATACATCCTCGTGTCGAATGCCAGTGGAGTCCTTTGCGTGCTTGTGTATACGGTATGGAAGTCTGCTTTCAACCTGGCCACGGGGCTCTTTGTAATGGGGCTAACCAGATCGTGGTGAGAAATTCCCAGGGCCCATTGAGGGAGACTGTAAGGCGAGAGGACCAAGTCAGGGGGAGGGGGGGCGCACCCACCAGGGCTCTTTCACATGATGACATGCTGAAATGGATCCGGCCAGGGCTCCTCGTCGCTGCTCACACCTTTGTGTCTGGCCACTCCCTACCCTGTTTACCTATTCAACAAAACCTACTCAGGTTTTTGGAAGCTTTGGAGCGTTTGTACTTGGTAATATGTTCATATGACTGCAAGGCTTGATATGATTGCGTGAGTGTCAGAGGATGTGCACAACCAAGTCGTCATGACTGAGAAGTTGGGGCCGCATCCTCATCCATCACAAAGATAAGTAAGAGCTGGAAGAATGCAAGATTGTATACAGCACTAGCCTGCCAATCCACTGGAGCCTTGACTGGAGTCTTGAGCGTATAAACACACTAAAGCAGACTAGAGCCAGGGAGAGCCAGTCAGTTTACAGTATGTGCCACCCATCATTTGGCAAAACATGTTTGTTTTCGCTGGGCTCTGCAGAGCGGCTAAACAAACACAGCTCGGCTTATGCCATGTATTACTGTTTGCCTGAATTTGTCACTACTAATCACACTCAGATCAGACCACAAATGTGGGCGGGCCGGCGAGCATTTTGAGGTTGATTGCCGATGACGTGGTGTAGGAGGGTGGCCCAGGTGAGGAGGCGCCCCCCCCCTCTCTTTTATGGCGTGAAATCACTGGAAGAGCCGCTTGTCAGGGCAGGCATCACAACCTGACAAGAGGTGGTCCTCCATGTTCACTGGCGGTAGGCAACGGGGGAAATCTGGAACGCAGGATATTTTCCTCAAGAGCGTTGCATTTCATGTGTCAAGGGGTCAGAACTGTCCAAATCAAACTCTGGAGTTTCCTGTGGATGTCTGACCTGCATCACAGACGATTACCCAGTGATTTATAATCAGAGTGCGTTTGTCCACTAGGGTAAAAATAGAAAAGGTATTTTTCAGAGTACATAGGTCTTGCATACTCCCTCGGGAGGATAATCAGGGGGCTCATTAGGATCCATGACAGCTTGTTGTACAGGGGGCTATCCAGGTGTGCCTCCTTCCACCATTCCTCTGGTAAATCCATAGACTTGAGACTCCAGCCAAGTCCATGTGGTTGACACAGACATGGGTCTCCATGCATAGACCTCATGTGTAGAGAACTTGAGCTATGGGAGTAGCCTGCCACTGACAATATTTCAAGGATCTGTCTCTTCAGGTTAAGCTGACTGAGTCATGAGCAGTGTACATACGAGTCAATGAAAATAACCCGTGAAGACAAATATTATTATGAGGCCGGACCATGGTAAAACCAATGGAGCAAACTATCATGCAGCAAACACATTATGACCGGATAAAACCAGAAAGCCTGAGTGTGGATTATTTTATTACAGTCTTATGGAACAGTATCTGCCGCTTCTACTATTTCTATTGATACCTGCTATGAACTATTGTATCTGTTGATTATGAAGCCAGAATCTGTTGATTCTGTTTTGCAACACAGAATAAACAAGTTATTAAAACAGAACTGTTATGATCTTACTATGCTTTAAAACATCCAGTTCATTATGCTAGTGAGGCCAATAGCAAAAATTGTGGTTCTCTATGTCTCCAAGGTAAAATCACCAAGCCATAATTACAGTCTTTTAGCTCATGTGGCATTCATCTCTGTTTGGAAAACAGAGATTCTGCATCCATACAGGAGATGCATGGGACATTCCTCAAAGGTTTATGACATGCCATTTGAAGTGAAACATGCAATAAAACAGTTTCTTGGCTTCTGCAAGTGGATCACCGTTATCTTGTAGTTTGCATGTGCCAGATATTTCCAAGGGATGTCCCTTGGAAATGTGCAAACTACAAGCACGACACAAACGTCTTGTGAACACATGCCAATGACCAACAGCACTCTAACAGAGATGGCAACTTGATTAAGCAACACAACTCCAGCCAAGGTTTCGCCTGCCAGTGATTTTTCATGCTAGGCGGCCTGCACCTCATGGCTGGTCCTCCATCACAGCAACAGATAAAGATGTACACTGCTGTTATTACATTGGTCAGTAATGTCTACTTGTATTTTTGTGTGTTGTTTGGGCATGAATGTTTTTGTTTTCTATACCTTCCGTCCTTTCTTTATTTTAACACAGGCGATGCACACAGCGGCAGCTCTACCCAGATATTTTCTAAGATCTTGTTTACAGCACTACAAGCTTCTGTTCTGCTCGCCAACAGGCCTATTGTAGGCCAACTATTAGAAGTTTGAGTCCAGTTTTGAGGACAAACAACTCAACCACCTCAGTAGGCTGATAGGGATCAAACTTTAGAGTGGTTCCATTCACACGCACTGAAATCTCTTTCTGATCTACTGTTTTGACGTTTCAATAAACAGTTTGGCTCGTCCAAAACAATTACAGCATTGGCGTTGTCACTTTGTGGCCAAGCTGCAAAGCCAGAACCCATCATTTTCACATTAAATATTGATCATAAGCCAGACCTTACCATACCACGAATATATGAAAATATGGTTATAGATTTTTGAGGACAAAGCAATTTCTGACTTTGCATCTCACCACCGCCACTGCACTTCCACAGTTGGTCAAGTCAACTGTATTGTAATTATTGTTATGATATGAGTTATTCAATGTATCAAACTTATAGATTGTGGAGAACTTTGAGCTTCAAGTTCCTTGCTATGAAGTTTTGGCTACAAGAAATAGAAAAGAATCCACTGCGGCACACACAACTTCACCACAGGCTGGGTTCCATGTAGTTCTGTACTTTGAAATGAACCTGAAATTTACTAGGCAATACAAAAGACCAAATGACTTGAAACTGCATTCTAAAAAAAAATTGAATCAAGTGAATACTAAAAATAAAAAGGCACAAAACTCATTTAAGCGCAAGGCTATTCCAAATGCCTTAAACACAAAGTTCATCCTTAAATAAACTATGATGCTCAGTGATAAGATATTAGCCAGAAATCACTGACCAACCAGAGGGCACGTCAGCATAATTGACATGATTTATGGAGAAATAAAGCAGTTCTCCCACTCACAAAGCCACCTTGTTTACTTGGAACAAAAGAATGTGTAAAAGGCAGCAATTAGTTTGGCTCCTGGCTACTCTTGCGGTTGTCGTGGAAACGTCAGGAATCGATTGCAAAAACATTATTTCTCAGCCCAAGGTTAACAATTTTAACCGATGGCCATTGCAGTCACATACTGAAACAGTTGCCTATCCATAAGACAGTTAGTTTACGGGAGAGATTCAGGCAATTCTAGCCAAAACAATAATGTTGTAGCAGCGGGTGAAAAAACTTCCTGGAACCTCACAACCACAAGTTCCGTGTGCTCTGATGTCTCGCCCATTGTTAATGTGTATAAATGTGTATAAACCTTCCTTGGAAAGACAGACGTTTGCTAGGCTCACTTATGGATTTGAAATGCTGGTTATGTTTGCTACACTATGTTGCCTTTATGATTCCACCCATCTGGCCCATCCAGAGCGAATGATGAATCTTGCTTCGTGTAGCTTTCCCTTGTGCACTGAATGAATCAAACTGAATTTTCAGCAGGATGGATGCAAAATGGCAAAATGGCCGAGACAAAATGGCTGCAGATGGGAGCTGTGACATCAAGTGAAAGCATGAATGGAAGGATAATCATTTTTACCCAGAACCAACTCTTAAAAGGACAGGTTGAGATGTGCTGTAACTGCTGTATACATTGAGTTCCTCTTATAGTGTAATATCATGTTATTCACTGATGTCTTGCATTTAGATTTTCCATAACCAGCTTTGTATTGGGCAACAACAGGTCAAACCTATTATGGTACAATCAAGCCTCTGAACCTCAACAATCATGCGGTACAGCGTGGGATATAAAATCTAACTTGATTAATCACTGCAGCCTTTCATGTGTCTCAATAAATACACAGAGCGGGACTGAAATGTTGTATGAGTCTGGCTGGGGTCATATAATTCTTTCAACACAGAAATTCACTTCCTTCAAACTTGAGCCGTTTTCTGGCCTTGAATAAAATGCCACGGTCATTATCGTCAAGTCTTGAAGCCAAACCGAGAAGCAGGGCTCATAAACACCACAAGTGTTTGCTTACCACAGGAGATACAGCATATTCCCACATATTTGGAGTGTGAAGAATCCTGACAAATGTTGTAAACAATCATACTTTAGTTATAAAATGTTTTCCTTCATTTCCCCATTTGTTCATATTTGTCTTCACAATAAACCATGTTGTTTACCGTTTCCACATAGTTAGATTAGTCATTAGTTGCACAGGGTTGTGGTTACCTCACAGCTCCTATGGACTCCAACACAAGTTCACATTCATTACTGTTGGATAAGGATGACTTGAGATCACCTACTCAAATTCATCACATGGGCAGAAGTTGCAAAACTAAACCCATGTCAACACAATAAAGTATTGCGTTGGTAGGGAGGCCTAGTGGTTGGAGAGACCAACCTTCAACCGGTACAAGCCCTGAAGGAGGCAAAGACAAAATTTGCCAGGGCAATCAACAAAAAACACATTATTATTACTGTTTCTACGCGTCAAGTTTAATTCCAGAAACAAGTTCCAAGAAAGAAAACATTTAACAGAAGAGCAGCTACATCATTGTTGCAATGACACATAGCACTGCACACTCAGAGATGAAAGGTGTCTGAGAAGTGTTTCAGATTACACCTTGTAGGTATTAAGGGCAGGTAAATCAATTTCAGGTCAAATTTTCTCACTAAGAAAAAGGATGGAGCTGAATTTGTTGGGGATAGATAAAGTGGCTGCTCAGGTATATAGGTATGATCTTTTAAAAGAAGCCATAGTTGTAAGTAATCTATGATTTTTATCAACCTCTATCGGCGACCAAGGAATTGCAACATCACACCACAGAAACAAGCAAGCTGTCTAATTAGAGCTCCAGACAGCACAGATCTCCACAGTGAAGAGGCGATATCACAAAGCAAAACACGATAATAAAAATGCTGCTATGTCATTTGCTTTTGTGGCTTGAGAACGAAATGTCCTGCGACACCGCTTGCTTGCCGGTAGTGGATTTTGAAAGTCAGAAATTGATCAACAACCTGTGCAGATACAGTATATTATGGTCATTTTGTGCTATGGGACAGTAAAAATCTTAATTATTGTACTTTTAACCTTTATTAGTTTTTTAAGAGGCCCCTCAAGATTTGGAGGGCATAAATCCCAGTGAGCCTTTCACTTTTATAAACACATCCACACCTCTACAAGATTAGATATTAGATACTGTGGCAGCATGTTTAAGATTAAGGTGTTTGACTAAGTTATTGACTTTAGCAGTGGCCTTATCAGTTTAAGACGTTTGAGAACCAAAGCAATCCTCAAACCTAACTGGCTATGGGCATTACCTGACTGCACAGCCCCTACTACATTTCTAAGCACGGATGAAATCTAATATTCTTTGTATTTCCCGTCTCTATTGCCATTTCACGCAAGCATATAATAACTGTTCTTAATATTGCACATTCTGAGTTCTTCCACTTCATTTACCGTCCTGAAACCTCTCTCTCTCTCTCTCCTCTGACTGTGGTAATGTAACACAGGTGTGGTGTATTCACCGCTCTGCCAAATGCAGCCCTAATTCAAACCAGATTTTCCCTTCACATTACTTGTTGTTACACTTTATTGAGTATCGTATAGCCGCCAAATTCAGTCAACACATTTACATAATTACGGGAAAAGCTGTTTGAGATGAATGGGAAATTTAGTTAGGGAGACCACCGGTGACAAGGGACCGGTGTTATTCCCCACTGACCCCAATCACTGGAGGGAGGGTCGGAGGTGGCAGACCGCCATGCCTAAAGCCCTGATTAGATCCTTTCATACTGGGGTTGTTTGGTCTGGGTATGGGCTGGTCGGTGGAGGAGACCAATGAGACTGGTGTGCTACAGTGACACCTATTGGAGGAGCCACCATCCTTGAGGGTCGGCCTGCCCCTGAGGGCTAATGACCCTCGCCACTGTAACACTAGAGCCAAGCTATTATAGTCAAGTAACCCAACACCCACGCTGACCCTGTGGGTGAAGTCACCAACTTCCTGTTAGCAATACTGGCATGCAGGACCATCATCAATCCTCCATGAGCCACCAGCAGCTCTCACGAGGACTCCAGGTCTGCTTGGATGAGGCAGACCTAGGAGAATATTCTAATACAGCACTTTGTAGTTTCAAATTCAAAGCATACGGAGCTTGTTCTTGAGGGAAGCCACAAACTTTTGTGGTCTGAAAGGCAAATGGAGCCAAACAGCCAAGGGCACAGGATGTGTGATGGGTGACTGGAGGGAATGGGAGGCTAGCCTGAACCCAGCTCAGGTCTTATGTCTCCTCCTTAGCATGGAAAGATATATTAATGGAGGAAAGTGTTCCTCAATAAACACAACAAACTTTGCCCTTGTTGTAGTATGCCTTTCAAATGAAGCTGCCAAATATAACCATTAAAGCATTATTTTGAAGTTAGCCAGAGTTTGATCACAGTCATTTTATTATTTGGAATAAAAGCGTTGCGGTATTTTACAAGGGAAATCTTTTTTTAAACCTGTGTCGTGTTTCCACAAGGCCTCTAAGAAAACAGTATGCCAGGGAGAAGGATGAATATATGGTTTGTGGGCAGGTGCCTATCCTGGCCTTGAGCTAGCCACAATTTCTCTCTGACTCCCCTCCACTCCTTCTCAATGGGCATATTGTTTTCTTTTCTGCTTTCCCCTCTTTATTTTATGGATGCTTTTATGGCCGAGGTTTTGTATTAGTATTACCAAGGGATCAGAGGTCATAGGGAAAGCCTGGGCTGACACACCACGTGCATTCCTCCTCATCGCTCTGAGTAACCAAGAACTTTCAAATTTCCCGCTCTCAAAGTGATGGAGGGAGAGAGCCATTTATCCTAACGCCTATTTATTTATGGCCGTCTATTGTAGCAAGTCAAGCGTGTGTGATTGAGAAACAAAGAGTGAGAATTAGTTATTTCTCACTATTTCTTAATAGCGTATTAAATTACATATAAGAACACTGTTAACTGCTTTCAACTTCATTCATAACTACTGTCTATAAAATGTAAATAGGATCCAGAAAAATGAGTAACATAAGTCTGTAACACTATACTGACATTACAACTACAGGGCTGCAATACAACTGACTGACCAACTACATGCCCTATCACAGCAGTAACCAGAGAGCCCCAGATTACAGCTCAGACTTCCAATATTGCACAGATTTCAAAGGGATTTTCCACCAGATCCTGTCACAACTCCGCCAGGATAAAATATGTAGTATCAACCTGCCCCGTGGAGGAATTGGTGTTAGTGAGGATAAAAGTATCATTTGGAAAACAAGACATCTTTCACATATCCACAAAGAGAAGGATTATATGTGCGTTTATGATATATATTTTAATGACTGCGCACACCTAGCGTGTGTATGTGTGTGTGTTTGTAAGCCAGGAAGAGCCATAGGATAGGGTTATGAACATAGTAAGTATTAGCAGGCATTCTTGTCCTAAGATGACAGATTAACCATGCCTGAGCTCTGGTAGCATGGAGTCCAGAGATTGTGGTCAGCTTTCCAAGAGCCGGTGGTAAAGACAAAGTCCATATTATGCTTCAGCAAGAACAGCTCTCAACACCACATGTTCTAATATGAGAATACTAGAGGGAAAAAGTAGAGGGTAAGCGTTTCACACTCAAGTTTGTCATACTTAATAGTAGTAAAGGTCAAGATAGTGTTAATATAAGTTGGGATTTCTATGAGGAAAATAAACAGAAAAGTGATTTATATTATTATATTATTTTTGGAGACGATGAAATAATAGTAACGACTCTGATGAGTCACACGCTAGACAGCAAACAAATTATACAGTTAACTACAGCATTAGGCAATGGGACTTGCGTTCAACAACTACAGTAGTGCATGGAAATGATTTTTTTGAGAAGGCGATGGAAAATTGACACCGGCATAACAGTATAATGTATAAAAAAGAAAAAAAAAATCCCTTGGCTTTCTTTTCCATTGGCTCAAGTATCAAATTAAAACCTGCCACAGTATGGGAAGAGTATAGGCCGTGTCCGGTTTACTTTGGAGGGCCCGGAGCATTCCCTGGTCATCTGGGTTTGTTCAACTGTGACCCTGCATAGTGTTAAGGACATTAAAACTTTCTTTGCACAGCCAATGGGCTGGGGCGTTTGGAATCAAAACCAAGTCATAGTCCAACAAAGAGATTTCCTCATAATGGATGACTGATTACAATTAGGGGCATGTCTCCACAATCATTGGTGGATACAATATTTTTATTTTACCTGGAGAGCGATGCAATACTTCATGGGCCAAACTCCCATGATGATCGTTTGCTGCTTTATTTGTTTTAAATCAGATAAGGAGGCGTAATCTCAGACTAGACTGGCAAATCCAAGCTCATAATGTCCAGAGTTCACCCTGCCCTGAACCTACCCACTCCGCTTAATAATAACAACTCACGGCTCTTAATTTGTTTTCCTATGATACAACATTTAGAGTCATTTTTTCTACTTCCTCTCCAGCTGCTGCCAACCTCCATTTGCAACAGCCAAACAAAGAAATGGCCTCTAGTATATTTCTATATGAGACATACAGTACTACCCCCCTCCCTTCAAGATTGCACCACAGACCCAGTGTATTGAATCTCTGCAAAGCTAGATGAAAGCAACCCATGATATCCTTTGGGGAAAAATCAAAATGAGAATTGGAAAAAAGAGGGAGAAGAAGAATGATGAACAAAACACAAATAGCTATTGTTTGGTCCAACTCAAAGCATACCCACTGTTTTTTTTTTCCAGAGGTTTGAAGGCCAACCATCCAGATTGTTCCATTAATTCAGAGTGAGGGAAAGAGTGTGAGGTTGAATGTGCGGTTTCTACCTCTAATGAGCTGGAGTAGGGCCACTGCTGAACTGAAATATTGGATCTAAATGTTCAAGCCAAAACCTGCAATTTTTTGAAGCATATAAATTATGGGTATACATTATGGGTATATGCCCCAGATATTTTTAAAGGACTTAATAGAAAATGATCCCTTTACTACCTTCAGATCCCACTCAAATAGGCAGGTCCATTTGACCCTCATGTTCACAACAACAGTACAAGTAAAACATGTATAGTTTCAAAATATCAGGGTTAGATGTCTTTGTATCAATAGCTCAATTATGGCCAAATAATCTAAACTCAAGTCAAGTGAAATGATAAGATAACCGATCCATAACCAGGCAAGTGTCCACTCAGCACCACTTATCAGCTGGACCCAGAGATGATAATGCTATGGAGGAGATAGGGGCCAGTTGGTGTAACGGCTGAGTTTGGCATGTGGGGAAAGCAGAGCGGACTTCCTTGTCAACAGGGATGGAGGAGATGAATGACAGGTGAGCTTCTCCGGCCCCTCAGTTCTCACAGCCCTGTAGAGGAGCTCTCCTCAACCCAGGGAGAAGGGTGTGCTCCCAACACACTGCTGCACTGTGATTGTTGTAAGTGGTGTGTGGCAAAGGAGCCAAACACCATAAAAGCCAAATACAAGCGTTGACATAATATAATTACAGCATGTGCATTTGTGTTTATATTTGTAGTTGGACGCATACTTAGGTGGGGCATGGTGCCGTTTCTGTGGACAGGGTCCCAATTATTCTGAAAAAAACAGAGGCAAACGACTTGGCTTGGACACGTCTAACCTAAAAATATTTCTGTTTCCATGGGGACAACAACAGTATTGACAATAATCTGTCTAGTGAAGACTACCTACGACTACCGAAGGTACCGCATGGCATCATGGTGTGCAAGTTGGAGCTTAATTCTCAAAACAGTTGAGATGCAAGAACCTGTGCACGTAAATAAACCTCAATCTAAATACAGTATATGAAAAGTTAAAAGCGTATTCATCACTGTACACCCTCAGAAACAAGTTTTGTTTTTTTTACAATTTCTAGTGGGTCAGGCCAAGTCTCTATACAAATACTGATATTGAATGTGTATATATAGTGTGAAAATGTTCCACTGCATAGTACATTGTTGCACTATACACTGATCAGCCATAACATTAAAACCACCTGCCTAATATTGTGTAGGTCCCCCTTGTGCCGCCAAACAGCTCTGACCCATCAAGGAATACCGTTGCCATGAAGGGGTGTACTTGGTCTGCAACAATGTTTAGTTTGGTGGTACGTGTCAAAGTAACATCTAGATGAATGCCAGGACCCAAGGTTTTCCAGCAGAACATTGCCCAGAGCATCACACTGCCTCCGTCGGCTTGCCTTCTTCCCATAGTGCATCCTGGTGCCATCTCTTCCCCAGGTAAATGACACACATGCACCCGCCATCACAATTTGGCCCATGTCAAAGTCACTCAGATCCTTATGCTTGCCCATTTTTCCTGCTTCCAACACATCAACTTCAAGAACTGACTGTTCACTTGCTTCCCAATATATCCCACAACTTGACAGGTGCCACTGTAACGAGATCATCAATGTTATTCACTTCACCTGTGAGTGGTTTTAATGTTGTGGCTGATCAGTGTATGTTCATTCCTGTATGTCCCATGTAAGTGCTACATCATTTTGTCTGTGCTATATCACCAACCACAACAAGTCATATTCCCTGTACATGCAATATTCTTGGCAAATAAACGGTTATGCTGATTCTGAGCAAGCAGCTTACTCTAATTATTTTCAAAGGAAAAGAAAAAACGCAACCCCCTCCCCGCCTCCTTTTTAACTCGAGCTGGTGTTTATTTAACAGCCGCTTTCATTAGCCACTTAGCCCCTCTTCTCCAATAACTGTGAAACGATTATGTGGGCTCTGGGACAAGAGGCCTGGGCCCATCACAGACACTTCATTAATAAAGAGAGCGCTGTGGCTGGATGGCAAATTGATGACATGACAGTGAGGACGCCCCCACCCAGATTCTGTCTTCCAGGCTAAGTAATTGAGGCTGACATCAGGGGTGATAGAGGGACACTGCCCTAATGAGGTGAGATTTTATTTCAGTGTTGGACCGCCTGACGTCCAGGGAAGAGGCCTGCGCCGAGATAAACTCGAGGGCAACCAAATTAGGGGAAAGACACATCGACTCTCTTCCTGGACGATGAGTGCCATTGCAAGATCCCTGCGGTCCAGATCCGCTGTGTGGTAAGTCAGATGAAAAGCTGCCGATTGGCCAGAGTCAAGGGGCTGTAATGAGATCCACATGGAAGCAGGAACGGTACTGCAGAGGAGGCTTGACACAGAACCAGCATGGCTGATATTTTTTCAAATATCGACCAGATGGGGCCAGCATTGTTTTATTCCAAGAGCTGTTAAATGTCATTGAGGCGGAATAAGGCCGGCGCAGATGATGGAACGCCTCTACCCCAGAACACACATATGACAGCACCCAGGGTTTTGATGAATTAACAAGAAAAACAGGTTTTTCTAAACTCGATGATATAAAATATACTTGGTCTCTGCCCTCTGCTGATTCACACGACAAAGGGAGAAACGCAAGAGCTAAGCGTGGCCAGCAAAGAAAAGCCCACATGCAGAGAGAATTCACTTGTTTCTGTGCCTCAGTCTAATTTCCTTTTACTCTAACCAGAGAAAAATAGAGTGGACCTTAAAACGGCAGGCGTTTTAACACATTATGACACATCTATGATAAGATGAGGAGATATAACCTCCTGTAGAAGAAAAAAAGGAACTTCATTAACCTGTCACAGACTGCCTGATGGCTTTTCATCTTTCCTTTTATTTATCGGGCAGTTATTTTTCTTGTTCCCTCACTCCCCCTCGCCTATGTCAGTCTTTAGTTATTCCTGTACAGACATGGCTTTTGAAGTGGAGCTGGGAGAGAAGGGTTATCTGTAAGTGAGAGGGACTTTGGAGAGGCCTCGGTGCTTAAATAGAGTGGTCCAGCATGTAGTGAGACAACAGGGGAACAGACTCCAAACAAACAGGCTCTGGCTACAAATTCCAACCGGCTGGAAACTGCAGCCACACTATTAAATAAATGATGGAGCAGAGCGGCCAGCACTTTCCGAACACCCAGAGTAATAGAGAACTCCTCATCTTCAGAACGGTTTGCCAGCACAGCCCACAATCTGACTGAGGGAAAAAACACTGATAAAAGGTATTTAAGATAGTTATCATATTATGATTATATTTATGGAAGCGTACAGTTAACTTCATTCAAATGTTAACGCAAATTGGAAAATGAAATCCCACAAAAGCTTTTTCATTTTACACTTTTGCACACATTACTTGAGTCAATTTAATTTAAACTGGATGATTTACATGCAATAATCTGATTTGCCTTTGAATTAGAACAAAATACAAATGTTCATTCAAATGTGAAACGGGAGACGCAACGCCCCCCTTTTGCAACTGAATTCCCTCGGTCTTAAGCCGATATTGTCAGCGAATGTGCGTACCAGTACAGGAAATTTTCATAGCGAATCAAATAATGCATGCAAAAGTGGAAAATGAAAATGCTAATGTAGGATGGCATTTTCCAGTTTGCATTAACATTTGAATTAAGTTAACTATATGCTTCCATATATATTGCTATAAGCTCACAGTGAATGTGACATGCCACTTGCCGTAATATATATCATACTCTAGACGTTCCCTGAAATATGGAACGCAGCATTTCTAACCAGCCAACGCATGTGCTTTAAAGGGCCAACTCATTCATCCTGATGTAATAAGATAATAAATACCATCAATGCTACTGGTCTCCCTCTACCCAGTGATGTCCCCATCAATCTCTGCAACTGGTGTAAAATTTTGGCTGACTCCTTAATAGAGACAAAAAACATTGGTCAGGGCTCAAATAACCAATGAAAACCTAATACTTTTGCACATATTAAATTCTCTCTCTCTCTCTCTCTCTCTCTCTCTCTCTCTCTCTCTCTCTCTTGGATTAGCCTTAACTTCCACCCATATATTTAGTGGAACTAGCTCCTCTGGTACCTCTTTGCGGTGATAGACAAACCCTGAGCTACCAACCTCAAAACGTGGAAATTCAATTAGACGAATTTAAGTGTTTCATAAAGTCATAGGTGGCTGTCCAGAGGAATTCCCATAAAACCCAGGAGCGCAGGCATAATCGCAGAGCGCTGACGGCCCCACTACGTACACACGCCCTAAATTGGAAACCACAGGACGGTGACATAGACTTACATCTGCAGTCCTAGATTCTCTTATAAATCACAAGTTCTGGCCAAGGCATGAGTTGGGGCTTCGCTTCCACAGACAATACAAGCAGCCTACAAAGAACACTTGCTGCCTAATGTAATCCACTGCACTGACAGTGGGTTACATTAGGCAGCTCTCTAGCATCAATTGATTCCACTCTTCTTTCAAGTCAAAAAGGTACAGAATGTGAGGCTGGGTGTTAGCTCAGCACAACATGACTCGCTAATGCCTCCAAAAACTCCCAACTGCAGTAGCACTAGGTGCATATCTAACTAGGAACTATGGAAAAGAGTGCCGCTACTTCTGGTTGTAAAAGGGTTCCACCAACAACCCAGTCTGGCCAATAAGTGGCACTGGATACATGCTGTAGCTAGCAACAAAAGTTTGTGATGGAAAACAGGACCACACAATGAGGCTATGAAAATCCATGGGCAAAGAGGTGTGTATGTTATGGGTTGGTTAATAGATAGCTAGTACAGAGAACCACAGGGTATCTAAACCACTGGGAGCTTGTTGTTTTCTACAGGCTGTTTCTGCAGACCAGAAGAATAGTTTTATCCATATATCATCTCTCACTAGCGACGCTTCCAGTAGTGTTGGGCAGCGGGCTGGTCGGGCTTCTCTTCACACATCTCCTGCTCTGCCTTGGAGCATGTCTCAAAGCATTCATCATTAGAAGTTGGCACGGTAATAAGTAGCTATTACTGCTTATTATAACATTCTGAGGATACATATGGTACATATTGCATTTGGTGGGCAGATGAAGAAATATATCACACTATGACATTTGAGGTTAATTCAAGAATAAACAGCTTTATTTTATGCACAAATGCACATTTATAGCCAGGACGATTCAGATTGTGTCTATCCAATACATACACTGTACAATCCAATGTAAGAAAGGCTGGCAATGACCCCTGCACTGTAGGCTGGAGACTAAAGCCATTTACTGATCTAATCTCAGGTCTAGTACTATGAGAACAGTAACTTCCCTCTTCCCTCTGCCCTCTTTTCATCAGCTGCTTGTGAGGGAGAGCAGACAGCCATCAGCCCACTGTCTCTGGTCCTGTTAGGCTGTTAACAATACAGTACAATACAATTCATATTGCTCTCCGTGTACTCTACCAGAAAAAACAATTTCTTGCTTGAAATGTGATAAAAAAGTACACTAACAAAGTGCTTTTTACTGTCTGTGGAGTACTGAGATCCCATTCGAGTGGCACCTTAATCGCATTCAAATACAAACCACATTGTCAGATGCAGGGTCCGGGTGACAGTGAGGTATACTACATTGACTTGAAGCTGCATTTCTGGTGCCTGTCCCACCCATTATGTGTTTTACCATATCAAGCCCTGTAAAATGGAAAACGGATGTGGCTGTTATGGAAGGATGAAGAGAATGAGTGGCAGCACGCGGTTGTGACGGCTTGATCACTTCCAGGCCCGGTCTGTCTTATTGTAGGGGTGGTGTTAGTGCCTGGGGAGCCGTGGTCCAGGGTTCAGGTAAACAAACAGCATACAGTGGGTTGCATTATGTTTTCTGAACATAGAGGGGCCTGTTTGTTGAGATGAGGTTTCTGCAGAGGCGGTTGGACAGAAAAAGGAGTGTTGTTGTTCAAGGGGGACAGTGGAGATGCAATCGGCAGTTTTTTTCTGAAATGTTCTCTGGAACGAAGTAAGGAGTGAGTCACGGACCACAAGCCTCAGCCGGACAAGGAGAGAGAGACCAAGAGGCTTCTGGGGGAAACCTGGAATAGTTCCTTCTAAAAGTGTGCCACTCCTTCTAAAAGTGTGCCACCTGCTGAGAAATAGGCTGAAACTCCTCTTTTTCCTCCCTACCACTAATTCAAGGGATGGAGGGTAAACATTGTATATATGGCAAAGTCGATCTTTTCTGCTGAATGAATTGCTTTGACAAATGAATGGTAGATCATTGTCAGCCTAGGAAAGTAGGTCAGGGTTTGTGATCAAGGATTGTAAAACAGGTTCTGGACATAAGCTCCAATATATATCTGGAAGCGACCCAGGATAGCTATCGCTGTCATTCTCATTTAATACTGTACTGCCATTTAATTTAGAGGAAGAACTGGAATATGGGAACGGTCTGCAGAACATGTAACAAAGCAAAACCAAGATCAGTGTCCTGTGCATTTATATATCAGACTGAGAAAGAATTGGAGGCACATATTTTGATAACCCGCAGATGACTATTACACAATCACTTGCTATACACATAGGCATTTCTGATTCACAGGCTTGTGGACTGACAAAGGGTAAACACACGACTGCTTACAGGAATGTCAAACTGTGGAAAAACTGAGTTCATGTGCAAAAATTGTGCTCTCTTTGTTTCACTATAAAGCGTTCATTCTACTCACAAACACAGTTGTAGACCCTGTACTGATTCCAATATCCATATTAGAGAAAAGGCACTGACAAAGGAAATACGGTAATAGCTGGAGACAGTTTTCACAAAGGCATTTTAACATTCTTGACTTCTCTGTGTTGCTATGCTATTCAACTTTGAGATCCACAGAGGTATGGGGTGGAAGGGAGCTGCGGAGTGTTCACTCTTTGCATGTCTGTTCCTGGGTCATATGGTTTCTATCGAAGTACAATCACATGGACTAATGGCCACAAAGGGCTCTGCCAAGACTATCTCACAGCTCTCTTGATTAGGTTCATGAGGAGCTTTGTCACAGAGGTGAGGAGGGGAAGGTAGTGGAGAGGGGTTCAACCACTGGGCATGGGGGATTTACAAAGAAGTAGATGAGAAAATAGCAATAGAGGAGGATGAGCGAAAAGGCCAGAAAAAGTACTGTATACTTAGTAGAGGTCTATACCTTAGGATGAACAAATAAACAAGAGAAAATAAGGGATGACCACCTCACTCTTCTTCATTATTACTGTCACTGTCAATCTTAATGTAGGGCTATTCTTGCTAGAGCACCTCCAGCCTTTCCAAACCGCTCCACCAAGAATACCTCTGGCCAGCCAGCTCCTGTTCCGCATGCTGCCACCTCCACTAACCACTAAACACAGTAGGTTCCCCCATGAGTCATAGCCTTGTTTTATGGAGCCACACTTACCATTCTTAATGGCAGCAGGCACTCTGACGTATGCTCCAGACCACCGGTATGGCACTCGGCCTGCAGGCCATGGTGTGAAATGGATGAGAGGCTTGGGAGATGGGAGTGTGCAGGCTATTTTCCCCAGGAGGCAAAGCCAAAGGTGCCCCCTGGGCTGCCCCCTCCGTCCACCAGAGATTTGTTGTGTTTTAATACCCAATACTCAGTTTCCTGTGCCTGGAGCCAACAAATACGATACCCCCAGCTTAGTGACTGAGAACTAATTGTTGTACTCACTCCCTCCTCCTAAAAACCGAGAGATTTTATGCCTGTTTCACAACAACATAGTCTAGTGGATAACACAGGGAACGAGTAAATGCAGTCCATGGCAAGACTCACATGACATGGCAGACTAAAGGCTGCTGGTTTTCCCTTGAAGCCAGCCACACTAACTTGGTTAATTTGTTTGTGTGACTGGAGGATTGTCGGTTTTAGCGTTCATGCCCCCTGTGGAGGGGAGTTTCAGGACAAGTAGCATACTCTCACCTGTGGCCCGGTACTTCAAGGGAAGATGCCATTCACTTAACAATTAGGCTGAGAGAAACCTGGAGCGCATTCCTCTCCCTATAAATCACAAGGCATTAGAAATACCTAAATCATATTCTGGTATTGGTGCAACTGGGACCAAAGTGAAAAGAGGCCAATTAAAAAAACATGAGTGACTCATTTGGGTGTTGCTGATGTTGCAACATTTTCAGACTGCACAAAGAATGAAAAGGGGTTGGGGGGTGTAGCTGGGTTTCAGCCCAGGCATTCCTTGAATCCTTTCTTAACGTCTCTTTGTCAAACAAATTAACCAGAAGTGGTAACATGGGAGTTTTTTTTTAACCACCTGGGCACCCCATCCCTGCCCCTGGCCTCATGACATGAGGCCTAAATAAAAGCAACATTCTCCCAGTGCCACATCAAAGCAGGGCCCTCCTGCTGTGGCCCTGATCCTTCGCCAGCTTCCCTGTATCACTTTCAAACATTGCCACGCGGGGCAATTTAATAAAAGAGATGGACGGCTAATGTCTCCCACCCAGGCTCCAGTCAGTCAGCAAGCCAGCCTGTCAGCTGGTTCTGCTGTGAAACCAGACTTCTGCTTTATGTCAGGGAGCCAGACACTGGACTAGCTATACTACTGCTGCATGACACGCCTGGTCTAACTAAAGGAGCACATTAAATCACAAAGGAGAAAAAAAAAAACAAAAAACCACAAACAAAATAATAGCAGTCGGCCCCAAGTGAAACACCGTCTGTTGGTAAATCATATTAGGAGTAGAGAAGTCAGGCTCAATATGCCGGGGTCAGCAAGGCAGCCATTTCCTAATAAAACCCTCACTAAATTAACGAGAACCATACTATGGTCAAGTGAGCGGGAGTGAAACAAAGTCTCCCTGATAAAGTGGTCAGAAATGACAAGGTTAAGGAAACCCAATTAGATTTTAAAGGAGGAGGAAATCACATGTAGCATGACAATGTTCCATTGGTTCATGTGTTTCCAAGCCTTTAACTCTGAAAATTCGAACATGTGTGATGTGAGATCTGAGGAGCCGAATGATCAGACACACAGGAGTACGCAGTTTAATACGGTGTGCAGAGATCGACCAATGAGGGATCCGGAGGCTCTATCAATCATGACATGTTTACCACTTCCACAGTTTGGGAAGAATGCTCCAACATCACTATCATCTGGAGCCGGCCTTTTCACGTGGCATCACTATATTGTTTTGGGAGTCAACTTGGTAAATCATCCTGAATACGTGGACGTATTCAGTCACACATGGAAGGCATAAGATGGTGCACTGAATAATAGCTGAGATCTCACCCAAGAAAAATGCTGATGCTCTACCAATTTGTTAAAGCCAGATCACGTCAGTCTTACAGAGAAGGAGTAAAAGCATTGTTATTTTCCTTAAGTGACATAGAAGGCATTCATTAACAATAGCAAAATAAACATTTTATTTCTGTGCTTGGTTTACATTTGGCAGCTCTGCTAGGATAATCTAATGTCTATAGAGCCCTCTTGTAATTATAGTAATCAGGGCATTGGCTTGCTATGCACCTGCTCCTTCACCGAGATTTATAGAAATGAGATTCTACACAAGTTATAATGTATATAATGTAAATAACTTTTTAAAAATGAATTGATATAAGGATGTTGTCCATTAATTACTTTGCCCCAGATTGGTCTCCCTCACAGATAGAGAGATAGAGAGACATTATGCTTTTCCACAAAGTGAGCATGCAGTGTTACATTTGATAGTACCATATTACCTAGTACCACATGGTTGGATCAATATTTAATAGGCCATGATGTGTGGCTTTGATAAAAAAAAAAAGGGTCCGGGAGGGGATTATGCGTTTAAGGGTGGGAGTACGCGTTGGGTGGCGACTGCACAAACTGACTGTTCAACAGCAGCAACAGACAGAAGGTCCTTTGTTACAGGAGGTGCCATCAAACCAGTGATGAAATACGACTGGAATCAAGCAGGTTTGATCACCATAATTATTGTAACTTAAAGAGAGCATTGTGTGTTTTATTTAAATGACTAACACGCAAACGAACAAAACACAACTTGTATATGAGTGGAAGTGGAAGTTGAGTATTTCAATGCTTCACTGTATATTTGTACAAAGTGTGGAGGAACAATTATTTGTGGCTGTTTGAAGTGCAGATTTCTAGAAGGCGTAATTTTTGTGACTTTTTTGGGTTGTGGTATAAATATCTCCTTGCAGTACATTGCAAGGACATAAATGTCCACTGAGTTAGTTGCCTTTTCTGTTTCACTTTTCCTACATTTTTTTACATGCTAAATTTG